>BMAW01089871.1:31232-56321 GCA_019974015.1 Nephila pilipes
ATATATATATATATATATATATATATGTATGTATATTTATATATATATAACTCATAAAATAAACAAAAATAGATTTATACATGCAGATAAAGTTAAATCGATAGTCATCAAAAACTGTGTGTAGGTGCCAAAAATTTAGATCTCACACACTTGAATAGAAATTATTCCATTATCCTATAAATTTGAGAATTAAATAAGATCACATGGGGAAAATTATATGAAATAGTTTAGAATTTATTGTATTAAGGCTCCCATCTGCCGGTCATTTTGATTTCGTAGACAGGATATTATTCCTGCGGAATTTCGACTATCGTTCACAAATCGTACTCTTTTAATATTTTGAATGCAATAAAATGCATCTGAAAGAGCAAAAAATAATAATGGATTATGCGGAATTACTTTTTTTTACCTTCAATTTTCAAAAATATTTTTATCCCTATTTTAATGATTCGTTTGTGTTTTTTTTGGTATTCAAAAATATCTTAAGAAAATTTTAAAAATTGGAGAAAAAAGTAATTTTGTAGAAGTCTTTATTAGTTTTTGCTCTTTCAGATGCATTTTGTTGCATTAACATAGATCAAATAGTAAGAATTTGAGAAGGGTAGTCGAAATACCACAGGATTAACATTACGTCCACGAAAGGAAAATGGTCGGTAGACGGGAGTCTTACATTTAATATGTTAATGAATTGATGGTTATTAAAATTAGAATATAACGTGCTATATATTTGAATTGAGCTGTACGATGACGGCTCTGGTAGCTACTGAAGCCGCTCGCTTCGTTGTGTTTCGAAGAGAGAAGTTCCCTCCTTCGCTGAAGAGCTAAATCGACGGGCATGCCCAGCAACGTCTAGAGTAAAGATTGTCTATTGAAGATACTCTCTATTATTGGACGAAAGTTACATGAAAGATTAAAACTTGAGGTTTCTCTCCAAGAATAGGTTATAAAAACGTTAAATATTACACTTGCAGAAATTAAATGTGTAAAAGGGAAATATTTTTAACGAGATCCATTCACTACCCCCACAACATTTTGACAATCTTCAAAAATGAAAGGACACCCTTAAGACGTACGCAAAATTAATTACAGCGTGTACGTTTTCGGATATATTCTGACAAATAAACAAATTGAAAAATTATATAATGGGAAAAACTGACACACACATTACATTTTTTTAATAATACTATTAAACAGTCTCCTATGTGTATGTAAACAATAGAATGATTAGTTTTCTAAGACATGTAATAGTTTTGTAGTTTTTCATTCCTCTCAAAACTGACAGCCAAAAAATGTAACAAGCTATAGATATTGCCCGTAATCCAAATATTTCAATTGTATATTACAACTTGGAAAAATACATAATAGTAAATGCAATGCGTACTTATTATGTATTTCAGTAAAGTTTGCTTTGAGCAGGAGTGGTATTTTGTTACGTTTGTATGCAAGATTAATAATACCTCACCGAAAAACATGGCTGTCATGATTTTCAAATGGCTAAACTGAAATGATGTAATGAATCTGAATTTATTCTAAATAAATATTGGTGCTCACGGTAGAGTAAAAGAATAAAATTTTCCGGAAAATAATTATCGCTTATAATATTGGTAACGTAGTGGGATATTTCGAAATCAAGCTTCAGAAATGAGAATCTACGTACTTAGGAGGAACGGATATGAACAAATGAAACCATAGAATGAAGAGATATATTGACACCTAGTGCACATTACTACATTTAATCATAATAAATCAGAATCTTACTCAAAAAATATGAGCGTGATTCATATGCAATTTTAAAATCCCTGAACAATGACAATTCCATTTCAAGACATCTAAACGGGAGATTCTTTTTTTATTCTACACCACTAATAACTAGTACAGAAAAAAAGAGAAAAAGAAACGCGGAGGGTAAGACAAAAAACAAGTATTAAAAAAAATGTTCCTTTATCTTTAAGAACTTTAGTGTTATGTATAATACTACGATAGCCGTATTGGAATCCGAGTGACATAAGATGACCAGTTCGTATGACTATTTATATCCTACATATTTTGCACGTAAAGCAACTTATTCGTAGTAAAATACTTGCAGTAGCCGTATCAAATCGGCACATTGGAATTCGTGATATTACATCTATAAAAATTTTATCCTGATAGCTTCCACTACCCTATTTCCAATAGGATATTCCAATAGGACATATATTCCTGTACTTTTGTATATTTTTCAATATTACGGGATCAGCAAATTCCACAACCAATAATTTGAAAAAAATGAGACATCTTCGACAAGATATTTAGTTAGTTGACCTTCTGTAATTGTTGTTAGGTGTCTAAATCCTTCCACACATGTGATACATAACTTAATTACTCTTTTGATTATTTTTTTGCATTTTAGTATTAACTGACCTTCCCTGAGAGCTAAGAAATGACTGAACTCCTACATGTTTTAATTGCTTTTATTTTCAAGTGAAAAGATCATTTGTAACGTTATAAAAATATCGATATTTGAAAGTTTCTTGTATCTTCTCAGGAATATTTACGTTTTAATTTTGCTTAGACTATCTGAACCGTTTAAAGTTGCTTATGAATTCAGTTTCTTATAGAAAGTATTTACAAACGATTCTCATTAATACACATCGGATAATTATGCTGTTTCGTTCGACTATTACTTCGTTGCTTAACTCTCCTTTAATTTCATCAGTAAATTTCTTTGCAATTTTAAACAAATTGATAGATCCATCACATACTCTAAGTGATTTTCAAGTAAGCAGATACCTAGTGGAAATAATTCCTCTCAAACTTTGATATCTTAGCTTTTTTTTATGCATTGAAGAGTTTGTATTCGTCGGTTGCAAAATCCCTTTGACTTCCTTTTTCATCTTTGCAACAATATAGAATACGTCTGAATTCCTCGAGACCTCCAGCGACAGTCCACACTGTATGCAAAAAAATAATAAAGTTATAAACAATATTATCGCCACGACCACTATTTTGGTACGATTATCATTCTAGGCGCATTGATGGCTTTCTTGTGGGTACTATATTCGGCAATAAATCACATTGCAATACTGATGTGAATGTTTAAAAAAAAGATATCCCTCTGTAGAAAAAGAAAGCAATAACTTTAATGCACAAAACATTTAATCACTAAAGAAAACTTTGTATTAACATTTAAGTAAGTAGATACGAAACAATGTATTTAATGATAATTATATCACGATTACGGAACTTATTTTAATCTTATATGTAATTTTGAATCTTAGTCATTTTTCTCTTCATCCATTAAGCAGATCCTCACCTTTAACCATATAACTCCAAAATTCACAGGAATCTCAGCTGATGTTTCGAAGTAGCTCCGTAAGCATATTTCAGTCAAAAAAGTTATTCATATTTACTTTCGGTGATTTTTTTTTACTAAAGTCAACTTTTTCACCATCTACAGATGACATCATCATCTAATTACTTAAAACCTTTTCTTTTTACCTACCTAAGGATCTATAGTTTTAGTGAACGACAAAATGGTGACCCGATCACTCGTCTAAATGCAGTGTTTTCTGAATAACTTTTCTGGCAAATTGCCAATAAATAAATGAGGGAGGGAGAGTATTACAAACAACTAAACATAGTGTTACAAAGAATATGTGGTTGTGTGATTTAAAAACGTGAATGATTGATTGAGTGCGTGACGCATGAGTGAATGATAGTGCGCGTGAGTGAATACTTGAATGAGTAAGTCCATCAATCATATTTTAATTCCATTACTTTATTTTTAATAATTAATTCAACAATTTAAAATTATTTTTAAAACTGTTACTGCCTTGGGTGGCTAGATTATTTCTTTTCAAAACTTTTATCTTGATTTTAATTTGTTCAAAATGTTGACACATCTTAAGTTTTATAACTCTATCTCTTCAAATTCATGATTCATATTTACATATTTTAATATAATTTTTCCATGTATATAAGACTTATCCAATTAATAATGCTCTAACGATATTATTGTATATTGACCCGGATAATTCACGAACAATTTGTTGGAAAACTATAATTTTTGAAGCAGCTGGTCGTGATGTTGTGCTACTTGCAATTTTCTCTTCACTAAACACGGAGATATTTTGGTTAATTGAATTGCATTCAATTACATTTCTTTCCCAACCCCTATGGAACTTGATTAGTTAAATTATATGAAGGAAAGAAAGTGTAATAAAAAATAATTAAGGGCAATGATACATATAAGTGAAGTAGAGCTAAGAGGGATTCGAGAGAGAGCGATCTTCCATGTTTATTGATAGGAAGTATTAAAAGTAAAGTGTAATGTATTTCTCTTACGGTGGACGAGATAGCCTAGTAGTCACCGTCGCTGACTCGCGGCTGGCGGTTTGACGCGGGTTTGAGTCTTGATGCCACAAAAGACCCTCCGAGTAGTCGGAGCTGATGAACGTTAAATCTGTTGGGGCTCAAAATCCTCCAGTTGTCATGGCGATGAAATTAGGAGAGGGTGGTGACAGCTCAGGTGTCATCCTCCTCACTTGACCAAGATTCAAAACTACGAGGTCCGTAAAGTAAAGCCCTCGTGTTGAATCTTGTGGATCGTTAATAAAACGAATCAATCAATCAAAATTTTAAAATCGTTTCATTCAGATATCTATCGAAATGAACCAAATTGTATTCATATGGCTGTGGAAATGATAGCCTAGTGGTCTTGGACGGGGATTTGCGGCATGTGTTGTTTTCGTCGAGTCATGGCTTCGAGAACTGTTGCAACTGAAGACACATTGTATAGCGAGTCTGATGCCCGTTGAATCTGGTAATAATTTCAAGACCTCCAGATGGCGTGTTGAGCAAATTTGGAATTTGAAGTGCTAGTTGAGGTGCAATTCTATTTACTTGACGGAGGTTCATCGCAAATAGCCCTCGTGTTGCTTCTTAGTATACGACTTTAATACACAATCACTTACTCACCCATACGGTACACAAAATGAATATGTAAATATCTTTAAAAAAAGAACCGAGCACCTCTAATAATATTTTTATTCTAGTAATCCCATGGGGTTAATTTAAAACTTCTGAAACTTTTATTCCAAAATTGTCTTTATTAAACAATCTTTAAACTTGGAATTGAATCGTTATATTTTTCACATACTCTATTAACTAATATATATCAATTTATTGTTTATCTATATATTAAAACAAATTATTTGACCTAGTGCCGAGTTTAGATTATTAAATACATAATTAATTATAATTTTGAGTACTATGGTGATGCATTTTTCACTGAATTTGATATCACATCATCAGTTGATTATTCATTCGCATAATCTGTAACGACCGTTCTTCTTTATTTTATTCTAATATGCCCCTTCCTTCTACTTAAATAGTCAATAAATACTGGACTCCTATTGAAGATTTGAATGATCAAGATAAAATATTTCGTAAATCCTTATAGAACAGATAAGTTCTTTCTCTCTCGAATCTCATTAACTCGTCAATCCTAGATTGTGATTTAAAAATGAAGCTTACCAAATCACTCCTTCTGATTCCATTAATTATCAATCACAGTAGCTTCGTATCTTAGCATTCAAATAAAGAATCGTTTCAATACAAAAGATTAACTATGACCATACAATACAATTTACTAATAACTACAAACTTAGTGTTACACTTTCTCTCCTTTAATTTTCCGCTAAACTCGATTTCCTTTACATACACCTATTTCTAATTTAATTCACTTCACTGCACTTCTACCTTCATCCTATTTACTTAATCACTTTTCATTTTTGTTTGGTAGGAGCTGTAATCTTACGAACTTTAACTTACTATAAACTCCTCGAGGTTTAGGGAAGAGTAAATCATGAATTTTATGCTCAACATCACAAATTAAATAATTGATTTTATGTAAGCCCTTACATTATTTACTTATAGAATACATAGTTTATCTAATTAATCATTTATTAGAATGAGATTTTCATTGAATGAAATAAAATATTTTTGTTTTTAATTATTCATCTAAATTTCATAAATTCATAATACATTATTTCAATTGCTTCCAAGCATAAAAAAAATATTTTTTTTGTATTATTTAAAGTTAAATATATTTTTATTTAACTAACGCATATTAGAAGTTTTACTGGAATTTTCGAAATATAGACTAACAATTGAAAAAATATGAAATGAATATTATTATTTGAATATAAGTTAATTTTTAACAATTAAAATTGTAGCATGCACAATAAGTAAGAAAGTGATTAAACAGAAAGGCGTTTGAGACGAAATATTGGAAATTTAGGGAATCTATTAAGCTACATGTTAAAAGGATGAAAAATACTTACTGTGAAACGTTGAAATTGGTAGCAATAAGGAATACATTTAAGAAACTTGAGAAATTTGATCAATATTATATAAACATAAGTTTAAAAACATACAACTGACATGTTTAAAATATATAGTCCACAGTTTTATCAGAAAATGCTGCAACATTACGAATTTATTTATGAATATTGTAATGCTCGTTTGTGATGCAAAGCTGACTCATCTTAACAAAAAGAGGAAATTATAATATCACTGCAAATTAATTTAAATTTTAATGTTCTTTGCACATGCTGTAGAAATGCTAACTTAATAAATTACTTCTCTTGCAAATAATACTTAATTAAAACTCTAATTTTTGGAATAACAATTAGGACATAATGAAGACTTTAAATTTTCATGAATAGAACAGAAAAGAAAGTTAATGATTGAAATAAGCAATTAAAACTCTATTATCGTACTTATTTAAGAGATATTGTTAGATGATATATATTTTCACATTACCGTTCGATTGTATCGAATAGAACGAAGAGAAATTTTTTTAAGGCAGTCTTCATGTAGTGTTTAAGAATACGACCCTAATTTGGAACACATTTTCCCTATAAGTAAGCGCTCAAATATTAATTTTATGTTCTGTCTTAAATGTTCTTCAGAGCAAGGTTTCTTAATCTCTTAAACTTCGAGAAACTCTTTGAGCTTACAATTTTCTTGAAGGACCCTCTTGATCAATGAGCTGAAAAAATAGGATATCAAAGGCTTATCCTACTCAAATATATAAAATTATTATTGCATCTTTATTTTATCACAATTCAAACATCTTAATAAGGTAATGAATGGAAAGGTAGTTAATGTAGTTTTTTACTTTTTTAAAAAATATTCAATGAATAATAAATAAAAGCAACAATATTTTAAATTTTAACAAATTAATAAAAAGGAATTTTTTTAATGATTTGGCTAGGATTGTTTTTTACAGTAAAGTAATTTCTGCTCGAATAATAGTTGATATCTGCAATATAATGTCCTCAGCATCCAAACTGTTTCCGTATTTTGATTTTGTTGCCTCAAGAGAAAGATTTTTTACACACATTGTTTGAAATAAATGACATTAGACGTTTTACAGATCTTTTGGTAATTACAGGATTTTCTTTTCTAATGTGAATCCAAAAATGCATAATATCAACTTGACTAAATTTTAATTTCGACTGAATGCTGGTCGAAATATCAATTTAAATATATCGACTGAGCCGAAGAACAGATACTAATATGTGACTTAATGTGTTTCGATTAATATATTTGAAGTCCGTGATTTTTACGAAAATTAAAATTTTATTTTATCCATAAAATACTTATTTATATTACTTTTTTTAGCAAAGTGCCCTTAAAAATTCGATCTTTTTAAAAAATTAAAATATTATTAAAATTTTGGAGCTTTGCTTAAGCAAATAGCGGAATAGCACTTGCGGAACTCCTGTCAAAGTTCCAGGGAACCCAATGGCTCCACGGAACCAAGGTTCTAGACCTTCTGCTTTAAAGAATAGCGTATTTTACAACACTGTTCATCCCCCCCCCTCAATAAATCTCATTTGTCTGATGCAAGATGTGTTCTACTCCTATATGGTAATTCTAAATGGCCCTCGAATAATACATATTCTCATAAAAAATGGCATAATTTTGGAATTATGCCTAGATTTTATGAACACTGCATTACAAAAGCAAACATATATTTACTTGCAGAGTTCCTAAATCTTATGAATATCTCATTATAAACGGATGTATGTGTTCTAATGTCACAAAAGTATACGAAAATTGGAATTATATCTCAGTCTAGAAAAATATTTGATGTTTCGATAAGTTTCTTTGACATTAGTCGAAGTCAGCCTTAAAGGAAAATAATATAATATACATTATAAATTGTATGAATGTCGTTTAAAGATCTCTGAATTTTTCTTTTTAATAAAAAATAAATTACGATGAAAATTTCATTAAATAAACTAAATAAAAAATAGTTTATTTTTATTTAGTTTAAAATCAATTTTCTGATACAAAATACTTTTGTTTCTTTTTTATGTGATGAATAGATATTTTATGGGATATATCTCAAATCCAAACCAAGCAGTTATGGGATAGATCTCAAATCGAAACCAATGATGAGAAGCCCATACGTCAAGATAGTTCCTACAATTGTGAGAACAAACATTTTAGTAAAAAAGATAATACGAAGGACGGACGAAGATTTTCTCATTGCACATTGCTATTTCTACGGAACAATTGTTTGAAATAATACCTGAAGTGTCTCTAAGTTCGTACTTTTTTCGTATCACTCAATTGAAATGGTCCATCTCAATCGGAACCTCTCCTTGAATCCAAAACATCGAAATTAAAGATAGGAGTATACTGATCGAGTTGAAGAACCTGTCTCATAAGAATGCTAATCCACTATGTCTAAATGAATACAATATTATCTGTCCCAACAGTACGAAATAACAGGAATAACTCACCGAACATATGATGAATATTATAAATGAGAAAATGTCTTGCGTATTTTCCAAAAGTTTTATGATTCTTCTGCAGCACTTGAGATATTTAACTAGCACATCGATGGTAAATGCCTTTGGTGGACATTTCTCCAATTTCTTGGACGTATTTCTCAAAGAACAGCTGCAACGATGGCAAAGAATGCAAAATACCATGACCAACTAAATTGGAGAACGTAGGATAGAAGAAGAAATACACGAATGATTTGCTGTATACGATAAAGTATTTTAATGCCTCCGATTCCAGAGGAATTTTGTAAAAGAAGAAAACAAACGGTTAGTCGTCTTCTGAATACTCGTGAATAAACATATATGCAGCTCCATAAGAGAATAGGAGAATAAGAATCCAACTTGTTATGATATTTATAATTTTCTCGGAAAATGGGTGGCAAATGAAGTACGTTTTGTTATACAGTTTTGTCAGAGAACTCTTTTTACGAAATAAAGTCACCATCACTACCACAGTGGTTGAAATGCTGTAAATCTTTTCTCTGACAATTTCAGTTAATAAATTATCTTGAGTGGCCACTATGACGTACGATAGTATTATATCGAAATCGATGGCCACCATTGACAACTGTAGAATATAGCAGCGTTAAACAAATTCTTAAAACTAGGATTTGGTTTTTGAACAAATCCAAAACATCTCTGAATGCATATAGCTGACATATTTCCTTCTATAGAAGTTTTTTATATAGACTAATAGGCTCTTTTCTTAATGTTTATTAATTTTTTTAAAAAATTTTTAAATGTATTTCTATACATATAAAAGTTGAAATTTGCTTATAAGAATACTGCAGAAACGTCTAGTGCTTGGCTTATAAAACAGTAGATTCTTCCGCATACTTAAACAGTTAAAGTAACGATAGAAGTTGAAAAATTAGTAAATTGATTAAATAGTTCGTTTATCTGTTGAACAATCAGTCTATTATAGGTACAGTGTCAAACATTAAGTAAATTTAAGATCCAAATACCTTATTCTTTTTAGTGTATCTTCATTTTAATAACAAAGCATGATTGAAGACAGTGTGATATTTAAAAAATAGTTTTTTTTGGTTATATGATACATAGAGTAACATTTTATATAATAATTTCCATTCGAAACACTAAAAATCATAATTCTATAAAAATGAACTCTTTTATGAGTAGAAGTAATAAAAAGTGCTAAAATTTCTAAGAAAAATTATAAAACAGTGTCTTTCAGGTTGAGTAACATTAAGTAACACACTACAGGTTATTACCGCGTAAAAAAAAAGTATATCTACCATTATAAATTCGATTATAATTCAAACGTAAAGACGTTTGAATTATGGATGAATTTATTGTGGTAGTTATATATTGAGATAAGAAAGCAATACAAAAAAGTATTCAATGCTAAGCGAACTTACGTACCGAATAGGAGTGATAACTATTATTGGTCAATCTTTAAATTAATTTTTATCACTTGAGATTTCCCACTGAAAGATTGTATGCAAGGTGTGCATTATTTTCATAACGTTTTTTGTGAAATGTTTCAGTATTTATAACTAAAAATCAGCAAATCTAAAAAAGTGTACTTCTCGACTTTATTAGAAAATATCAAAGTAATAGAATGCTTTGGCTTTATTGTTCTTTACTATGTCAAAAAGCAAATTATTCTGTTACCTTTATTATTTTGTAAAGATAATAAAGATTGATGTTTTATTTTTAAATGTTCATCTTCCATGTAGTGTAAATTCGCCTTACATTCTTTCATTAGAAAGGTATAAAATAATAATTTGAAATCCTGAATGATAACTGCGCAATGCGTTTCATATCCCCTAGATAAAAAGTGTAAACAATAGTAAAACTCAATTTAATATTTTAATGCTATCTCTCTTTTAAGCGATATTTCTAATGATTTATTATAAACACGCCTTTGTTGTATTGTCTAATTGAGTCATCTGAAGGGTCCGAAACATCTTATGAAATATCAAGCATGGTTTTCTTGCGATATTTTATGAAAACACAAAAACCTGTTATTATCTTTTATACTTAAAAACAACAGCAAACATTTATATGTTAGTATTTAATAAAGTAAAGAAATAGCATTATTCGTTTTTCGATGAAGAATTGTGGAGGTAAGTATCGAAAAGTTAGACGATGCCCTTGGCAATTGTGCGCGGGTGAAAATTAATAGGACATTTGGCAATTTTTCTTGAGATTAATGCAAATCTAGTTACTACGTAGCTACAGGATAGATTCCTTTTTAAAGAGTATCATCAATCAATTTCAAGCAAACATAATGCTCTCATATCTCAAAAGTAGAGCATAATCTCTTCAGAGTCCTATAACTTCAAAAATGATCTACTTTGAAATAGAACTACGGTTGACAACATATATTTCGATAGAACTATTAGTTGAAAATATATATGATTTACTGCATTACTCAAAATTTTATCAATGATTTAATAATGCTACTAGGGAACGTTTAAAGGTAACAATGCTTTATGTAAAGAAGTTTCCAAACAATTTAATTTATTGACTGCCATAGTAATTTTGAACAAAATGTGGTACTTATTTCAATTACGGTGAAATATATCCATGATTCTCCTAGGAAAAAATCATCTCCAGATGAAAATGGAGAGTTCAATTAGAATAATTCAGATATAGATTGCCCTACGAGAGAGTTTTTTAAACTATCTTGATTTTGTGTGGAAGTTTCCCTTAGAAGTACACTGTACGTGGTTCCCCACTCATTTATTGTATTGTAATAATATTTATTATTAATAACATTATTTACACAAGAGATACGTGAATGATTTCGCGTATCTCGTGTATTTCGAGTATTCTTTCCAACAGTAAAGAAAACTCCCAGGTGCAATATCCCGATATTTCAAACGACTTTAAAGATTTGAATCAATTTGTTATTCCAATAAGTGCATTAAGATTATTTTAAAATTAACAAGAAATTTTAAGCAATCTGAACAAAAGAAAAATAATCCCCATTCTAAAATCTTATTTAAAGAATTAAATTACTTAGAGTTTATTACATTTATAATAATAATAATATGTAGATAAAAGTTGAGATTAGAAACATACTAGGGACAAATATACTTTAAATTCAAATAGATTTCTGGAGCACAAAAATTAAGATTCAATTTGAAGCGAAGCGATGAAATAATTATTGATTTTGATGCTGTAGATCCACACTTACAATGAGAAGCCCATACGTCAAAATTGCTCCCAACACCGTAAAAATTCCATTCCTGGTGAAGAAAATTAAATCACATCCAGACAGAATAAAAGTACGTTCGTCTAGAATCAGTCTTTCAACAAGACTGTTTTTGTGAACTATGCCCAATAAAATCCTATTCTCGTGTAGATCTCTAAGTATCTGAGAAAACCTCTTCATCTCTATCGGAATCTGTCCAGCGTTGAAAAAAAGGAATAGTATAGATGCTAATGCAATGGATGAAATAAACAAAATTTCTATTATAGTTGGTACTATATTTAGTGCCACATAAAATATTATTTGATTCAGATTTGAAAGACATGACATGAAATTAGCCATGCAAATGACAAAAGATGCCTGTGAAAAGACGGCCTGAATTTCCTCTGCTAACTTTGTAATTTGTTTACGATCTTTCAGAAATCCCATTTGCATTCCAGGAGTAAAGAGTTTCGGAGAACAATTCTCTGCTTTTATGCGTAGTTGTCGAATGTGGTTATAGCAAATTCGGCATGAAACGCTGTATGTTATTGATAATAGATTAGGCAGTGTAGGGAACAAAACAAAATACATGAAATATTTGTAACATGCAATCACATACATTTTATTTTTACCTTCAGCCTCCATTCCATAACAAAAGAAGATGAATATATAATCCGGTCCAAACATTGCGTATAATGTTACCATAGTGAAGGCGTAAATAAGTGGCAAACACAAAAGGCATATAAGTAGAACTTTTAAATGCTTTGATTTTTCTGGGGGATAATTGAGATGTAGGTTTCTTAACAAATTTGTGAGAGGTACCTTTTGTCCAGTCATAATACACATCAGAGCAGCACTCGTTGTGATACTTATCATATTTACCATTACGAATTTTGTATTGAAATGATTTTGAAATAGCGAAAGTGAATACATGACCATAGTATCCACGTATGTAATCCACAATAAAGCTCGAAATATAAATGTTGCCCGTTTGAGACAAGTTGAATTTAAATTGTGCGCGAATCCACACAAGCAGAGGATCTTCAACAAAAAATCAAACATTTTGTAAACGAGGCAATATTTATTTTTAAATTAATTAAAACCGAAAAATATGTATTAAATTCGTTCTTAAAATTCTGGGGAAGTAGATTGAATTTATACGTCTGTTCAATGAGAAAGTAGTTTAAGTTAAAATTGGTATGAAAGATTCCTTTATAGGAAAAAAACAAAAACCTTATTGTTCGGTTTAAGTAGACGATGTGAGGCAATATAAAGCAGACAGAGTTTGCACAGAATTTATTGAAATACATTTTTGTATTTGTTTATCGATTAGTATCGATTTTAATTAATAATGCACCATTTAAATATGTCCCAGTCAATATGGTTTTACCTTATTCGCTGTGGAACCTTCAGTAACGATCTGGTAACTTGAAAATGAGGAAAAATAAATTTGATACGTGGAAAATCCGTTGCTATTTATTTGACTTTTAAGAGAATACAGAAAATAATTTATAGAAAATCACGAAGAGGTGGGTCCTATGGATTTTCAATAAAATTAGCTATTGAATTATTGTTAGTAAAAAGGTAGTGATAAAAAAATATTTGACGACATTTTAAAATGGTGCATATTTCTCAAAAACAACAAAAGACAAATGAGCATATGCAATTGACAGATGGGTATTAAAGCTTCGCCAAAATTTCTTAGTAATTACCTTTCTTCAAAGTAGCATTTAATTAACACTCGTAGCTGCTATTTGGATAAACGGATTACTTTTAAAATAAAATCGACAAAAAATATGCAGTATATTTAAAATACTTTTTCAATTAAAGATTATAATGACGTTACTTGAAAAATATTATATTTTGAATTGCATTTGAAAAAATATTAGATATTTTAATACGGCGAGACACTAATTTGACAAAAAAAATATTCACGAAAGAAAAAATGCTTCTAAAATTGATCAGTAGAATGGAGAGCTGAGTCGATTGAGTTGGAAGAGTTCATAAGTTTTAAAACAGACATTTGGATAACGTATAATTCTACTAATTTAATCCAAGCAAGTATTTTGAACCTATATTACAAATAATTTTGGATTGTGTGTTATATACTTCCAAATATTCTAAATGAAAAAAATCAGTACGAGTAAGTGTTATTCGTGATTTTATTCATATAAAAACTTTATTTGTAAGCTGTTCAAATGATTTGTATGCATAAGGTTATATGACAGTTTTGGATAAAAATCGTTTGGCATGAAGAAAAAGTTATGATGTAACGTATCGCTCAGAAAATCTTCGAATGTTTCGTATTTGTACACATTTTGAAAGCAAAAATAAGATTTAAAATTTATAATTGGTTGCAAAGCATACTTATTGAGAGGCTACAATTTCGCAGATTTGAGCAAAAGTGTTTTTGAGCTTCCATGTCATATCCAATTTGTTGGGGCACATTTTAATGAAGTAGGTTCTGGACATTGAGCCTCAAGCATACAGGTGTTCAATTCCATCATGAAAGAAAGCAAATGTCATTCCAAATATGCATTCTAATATGTTAATTCAAGTTCCTGACATTAGTGCAAAACTCTTTCAAGTACTAACAAATTAATATATAAAATTATTTATTAATATTTAATTTAAAGCATATAAATATATAATAATCAGATTTTAATCTATGAACACATGTATAGAAATATTTGATTAGGAGGAATATTTAGATAAAATAGTTTACATCACAAAAATATTAGATCAAATTATTTATGTTCAAAATTCAAACGAATATCATCTGAACCGCAAAGATAAAAAGCATGCGATATACACAAGTGTAAGATATTTTTATTCTTTTTGTAATATAACCGACACAAAAATGGATCAAACTTCAGTAATTTGTGATTTTAATAAATAAATTTGCATTTCATCTTGTCTTAAATATGTAAAGTATAAGAGTATAATCCTACCAGATTCAGTACAATTTAATATTATTTCATAATATTTTAATTAATTACTCTTTTAATATCTTAGCTATAAAGTACTAAACATTCTGTTAGCTTTTAACCGCTTTAAAACAATATCGAATACAATCGAAAAATTTCGAAACAATTCAAAATATGAAGTCTACGGAATATAATTAGCTGCCAAAATCATAAATAAAAAAAAATCTATTGTTTTCAAAGAAAATCAGAAATAATGCATTAAAAAGGAAAAAAATTGTATTAAGTAATAAATTAAAAATTGCTTTGATTGACTTTTTTCTCCTTAAAATTTGAACATAAATAATTCCCCCCCCTTTATTTAATTAAAGCTAAAGATACACGAGATAGAGCAAAAGTCAGCTTGATTAAAAAATAAACTATATTAAAGTTCAAAATTCTTATAAGAGTGTAAAATTAATTTCTTTATAATAACTTGAAATAAGAAAATTCGTTTCTTCTAGGTAAAGTTGATATTTACTGTAGAATCTTTTTATTATATATAGATCAATAATTACATATAAAATAATAACTTAATGCGTGCAATATCCAAAATGACTAAATGAGTATTCATTAATTAGCACTTTCGTTGGAAACAAATCCAGAAATAATATTAGATATAGTCAGTATAGTTATGATGTTGGGATATCTACGATTCTTTCTTCACTTACCTCGGGGACTTTATAGTAGTTGGTATTGCATACAATTAAAATTTCTTTCCAACCGAAATGAAACATGAAAAGGTAAATTAGACGAAGACAAGAAAGACAGCAAACTTTTCAGAGATCAGGAAACATAAGTGAAACAGAATGGAAAGGAAATTGAAAAAAGACAGAGGATAACGACAGGTTGATAGATATTTGTAAATTGGGTGGAATTATCGTAATTAATAATTCGGATTCATGTGATGCCTAGTGAAAGTATTAAGATACGAATATGCTATATTCGAGAAGTGTTTGATTCAAAACGAATTACTTGTGGAGCTAATACTTTATTATGAAATTATAACTTGGATTGACCGAGTGTTTAGATTAATTCGAGAGAGTGGTCTTGTAAATTCATTAATAATTAATAAAGTGATTTGTCGTGGTGTTACGTATGCTCAATTGGAATCTAGTAAATAGTGTTTATTTAATTAGTAGATAAGATGCTAATAGAATTAAGTATGAACAATGATTTATAAGGCTTGAAATGATTTTTAAGAAGTCTCACTTTCGCTACAATACCAAACATTTAACAAAATGAAGCAGCTATAGACTCAATCTGAGATCCAGAAATACAGGGAGCTTGAGTTGTTAAGCGAAGCGCGGCTGGTAACGAGGCTCAAGAAAAGGGCTTACAATTCCATAAACATTATGTTATATATAGGTGAGAACATGTGAGAGAGCTTCTGAGAGCTCTACAGATCGACATGCTCTGAAAGTACCAATCTGAAACCAGTGAAGTCCCTTTAAAGGAAAAAAATGGAAATTGCTTTGCCGTAGGGATAGTAGTGCAAGAAGATGCCTTATGATTGGCTGACGCAGAGGGAGAGGGGTGGGGTCAGTTCCTGTGATCGAGTCCAAAAGATTAAATTGTCATGCCATGAATTTGAAGTGGAAGTTGAATAATTGAGAATGTATTAATTTCTTGTTTATGTTATGAGTTTCAATTTAATTTTTTTTCAGCGAGAACTGCTTCTATAATAGCTTTTGTTTCAGATTTCACTGTTTTAGAAGATCTGATCTCCTCAAGGATTTTCGGTCGTCCATGGATTTTGTAAATTGCCAAGCATAAACTTTTTAGAATTGCGATTACTTCGAAGAGGTTATCAATATGACCTTTTGCGTTTTTAATTCCGAATCTTTTTTTTCTCTTCAAGATCTCAGCAAAGTTTCATTTTCTTAACTGGAAAGGGAATTATCATGTTGCTAGAGCTCACGCGTGGCGCACAGTCCAAGACAGAAAAATTAGAATTTGCTTCATCAGCATTAGAAAATTTTTTCTCTTGACTTGATAAAGTTTATTTGGGAAGGTTCTGTTTTTCTGAGTACCTTTGAGTGGTTTCTGGAATGCCGGACATCGATGTTTGGGTATTCATGTTCTTGTAATTATTACAAAATCGTTTTGGGGTTATTTCATGAATGCGACAGTCTTCAATAGGATAAGAGTCTGCGCACATGAGGCATCTTGATGT
Organism: Nephila pilipes; assembly: GCA_019974015.1. Lineage (NCBI taxonomy): Eukaryota > Metazoa > Arthropoda > Arachnida > Araneae > Nephilidae > Nephila > Nephila pilipes. The sequence goes on from BMAW01089871.1 coordinate 48,378, forward strand.
GTTACCCTTCTTTGATGTGTTCTCAGATCCATTTGCTTTTTATATTCCTCGTACGATATACTAAACATATTTTAATGAATTTAAAGCTATACAGGTACAATACATGATTACTTTACACACTTCAGGAAAAAAAATCAAATCCGTTAAATTTTTTCTTAAAAAAATCGCTTTTTTTAATTAAATTTATATTGAACAGATTTTATTTTTTATCATCAGACTGTGAAAAAGAAATATCTTTAGTAATTTCTCAGTACGACTTTTTTTTTATAATTTTCATATTTAAATTAAATTAATTACTTAAAGCAAATGTTGATTAAAAATGAGTTGAAATCATTCTTGTATCATATAGTGTATTATGAATTTTAGGTAAAACCATTTTTAAAATATTTTTATTGAAAAAAATCAAAAATTAAAATTTTATTTTAGATGTTTTAATATGCAATGTATAAAATATTATATTCTTGATGCTGTACACAAAATTATATTTGCCAGTAATTGGAGTATCTACAGAAATTAAATGCTAAGTGCATAAACTTATTTAATTATTCTCTATGTTTTTAGCAAAAAGGGAACAAATTAATAAAGGTACATTTTAAATATAATTTAACATTTAAATTCATATTCTACTCTTAATACACAATAATTAAATTCAAATGAAGAGTAAATTTCCATAAAAAAATTATTTATTAGATGTGATAAAATTCATTCATATATACACTCATGGACAAAAAAATTAGCGCACCAAGAAGGAGTCGTTAAAATGAAACGAAATTTTACATACGTAATGACTACTTTGATATACGTAAATTATTAGAAAATCAAAGAAAAATAATCATTTATTTCAGAGAAAAGGGCAAAAGAACGTAGGATTTAATACCCTGCTGAAACCCTTGTAGCGCGAATGCACGATGCGATACGATCGGGCATTGAGACATACAAGTTCTGTATGATGTCTTGAGACATTCCGTTCCATATTTCCTGTAACCTTGCCTCTAGTTCATTCAAACTCATGGAATGCCCAACTCGCCGTCCCAAATGGTCCCAGATATGCTCGGTTGGAGGCAAATCTGGGGATCGGGCAGGAAAAGGAAGGGTAGTAACAGGGCGGAGACAGTCTTATGACACCCTTGCTTTGTGAGGCCGAGCATTGTCTTGTTGAAAAATGGCTTCTGAGAGCCGTTGCATGAGTGGCAACACATGTGGTTGCAGGATATCATGGACATGCCGCTGGGCTGTCATGGTGCCACGGATCAATACTAGGAGTGACCGTGTATTGTAGGCAATGGCACCCCATACCCTCACACCAGCTGTGGGAGCGGTGTGTCGCTGTAAGTAAAGACAGGATTGAGGCGTTCACCACAGGATCTCCACACACGAACACGATTGTCATCACTGCTGAGATTCAATCTGGATTCGTCACTAAAGACGACCTGGTTCCATTCCGCTGCAGTCCAGTTTCCTCGTGCGCGGCACCACTTCAAACGGAGACGTCGATGGGTAGGCGTCAAGGGCAGCACACGTAATGGGCGCCACGATCCCAAATGTCCTTCAGTCAGGCGCATTCGTATGGTTCGAGAAGACACAGGGGGCCCTAGTGAAGGTGCTACCTGTGCCTGGATGGTGGCCGATGAAGCAGTTAGCTGAACGCGTGCATTTCTTACGATGTGGTGGTCTTCTCGACGACTGGTCGACGAGGGCGTCCTGAGCCTGGTCTTCGTGTAAATGACCTCCCTCGGATCTACTGGTCCCAACACCTCCTCACAACACAATCAGAGCGGCCTAACTAACGAGCTACTCTCCTTGCTGACCACCCATCTTCCATCATGCCGACGATTCTCTGCCGAATGCCGACAGCTGATCATATTGTCTTCGAAAATGGCTTTATGTCATGTCTGCCTCAGCTCTTCCTTTGTAAACGATTCAGCACACTAAAACAGCTTTCGTTACCTGTTTTGTACTCCACGGAGAACGACGTTAAACACCCTCTACCGGCTATACGTAATACGCATTTACGCTGCATTTCTAATCATTTGCATATCTCCCTGACCTATACCTTCATGCCAAGTTAAGTTACGATCCCCCAATTATTTCTTGATGCGCTGTTTTGTCCATGGATATAGTTATATGAATATATGTACATTTAATTTTGCATCAATATTTATAAACTTGCTATAATCAAACATGTTTGAGTTAGTCTTACGTTATAAGCTCTGAAATACATGTTGATGACCAAAAATGTTATATGAAGAAATTTGAAATACATTAAACATTTTAATATAATATTTATAATTTAATTAATATTATATTAAATTTAATATTTAATATAATATTAATTATATTCATATAATTTCCTTATGCATTTTCTAATTTACGCCTAATAAAAATGTGAGAGATTTAGAAATGGATCATCAATTTTAAAACAACAAAATAAATTATATGGAAAATAAAAAAAAATACATTTAAATGAAAAACTATTCAGTTTTTGATTCCGTTTGTGTGTGGAAATCGATCGCAAAACGGTCAAAAAAAAAAAAAAAGATTTGTCTGCTGGAACATTCCAGTTTGAAATCTGTTAAATTAATCTTTACTGTTTCTCAACCTGCGATCAATCGAATCATTTTTTCTAGTTCAATGGCCTACTTTGCCAGGTCTTTTACTCCCTTCAAAAAGAATTCTTTCGGAAGAGTTTTTCTCCTTCACTCTTGTTCCTCTGGAGTTGTTCGATCTAACTCTTTCATTCTTGTTACATTCTTGCTGCGGTTAGCGCTATTGAAGCAGCTTCCAATAGCTTTCACCGCAATCCGTGAGCTTGTTGGTTTATGGCTGTACTTGGGGAGCTGTGTGCAAGGAGGCATAGGTGTGGGGAGCTAGCCCTGCTCATCGATAGTCAGATTCGACAGGTGGTAGACGGGTGGTTTCGGCTAACTTTTGTTTGCTCCCAGTACGAGAGTGGACCTCCGAGTAGAAAGGAAATGCCGACAATATCTTCAGTCTTCTCCGGCTGTATTTAGCCTTTCACAACACGTCGTGTTACAGAAGTTTATACCCCTGGAAGTACAGAGAGGGGGAGTAACTCTAAATAATTCAAAACAGAAAAGGACAGAATTTGACGGACCGTTGATTTCGATCACGCTATTTCAGGTAAACTAATTAGAAATAATAGGTAACTTTTCGATCATCATCCCTAACTACAACATTAACCAAATGAAACAAATGCTGGCGCCTCCTATTTTCAAAAATTTCATCTTGAATGCAGCCAATTTTGTTGAAAAGATTTCTTTAAGCGTCAGAAGCTGAGTCCTCTAATTTTCTGGTCTTCTTTCGTATCTAAATGGTGTTACTAAAGTTTTAAAGACATTTGTTACAGGACTTTTGTATGGGTTGTCATCCATGCACAACAAGCGGAAACTTAAGATCCAAAAAAATTTGGATACGGCTGACAAGTAGTAGCAGTTTCAAATAAGTTTAATTTACGATAAAATGTTTTGTGAATAACTTTTTTGCCATAAAATCACGTCATTTGTCGCGTTAGCCATAAAAGATATTTTATCGAGAATTTAAAGATTATTTTGTTTATTCTACTTAGTTGACAAAACATTCTTCAATATTAAAAAGATCAACAGCGTTAATAAAAAAAAAATACTTTCTGCCAATTTTGAAGATAAAGTAAAAGCTGAGAAGAATGTTGTAATTTTCTAGCATAAGAAAATAGTTTTGCTTGGTTTAATCTACAAATAATTATATCACTTAAGAATAAGTATTAAACCTGATACGAAGCATTTTTATTATTTAAAGCAGTTTTTGCTATTATTAGTGAATCTAAATGCCCGCTTCGCTTGTGTGTGATATGCTATTTAATTTACCATTGTGTAAATTGACTCTTCTTGATAACAACATGTTTCAAAGTGAGTCCGGACGCGGAAGTAATATGGGTACTTTCCATTTCGCCGGCGTAAAACTTACTGAGCAGATTTTATTGGCAACAACACACAGTATACATAAAATAATTCGAGATGAAAACCAGTGTTTTTTTTTAAAAAAAAAACCGTTTTTATATAGAGGCAAAGTTTATTAAAAAAAATTATTCAAATATTAGTTAAAACTTGTCGCAAATACCGAAGTATTGCATTGTTAGGCGATTAAGAACAATTTCCAAAGTTTCAGAGCTCTAGCTTGATGGGAAGTTGGTTAAATTAACGTTCGAAAATTTGATAACACACACACACATACCAAGTGAAATACATAAAAACGTTTTAAAAAATAGGAGCCTTGTTCTTTCCTACAATTTCCTTACATCATTCTTAAAAATTATAATTAGAATTTTCGTGCAGTAAATTATTCTATTGATATGTAATATAATATGGAGGAAACTATTATAGTTATTTTATTTAGCAATACTTATATTATACATTGGCCACAGTATCGTTACATGATATAATTATCGAATTATATTATATACCATTTCATAATTTAATACATGGACATCCTGACTTATCTATTTACACGCACAAAAACTCTTCACTGATTATTTCGTAAGTGTAAATAAGTTTTTAGCACCTAAAAGTCTGAATAAATTATGGAACAATGAATAGATAATTTGAACAGTGTTCAAATCCTTAAAAATTATGCTTAATATTTCCATACATATTATAAATCAATTTTAAATTAATAACATCGTTAACTGTTATCGTTTTGTCTCACCCTTCTTCTTTTGTCTTATGATTATTGCTTCCTGAAACACATTAATCCGAATAAAACAACGTATTCATGGCTAGACAATATAACACCATTAATAAATGGATAACAACATAAATTAACAAACCCTCTTTGAAAATATCTGTAAGTAAATTCTTTCTTCGCAAAAAACGTCAAATAATATTGGGGATATATATATATATATATGTACATATATATGTGTGTGTATGTGTTTGCATGTTTGTGTGCGTTATTTTTATTTAGCTGCGTCGCACGTTGGGTGATAGTACCCCAATTACTATTAGTTGCAACCTAAAAAGAATTCCTGGACTTCCCCGTTTTCTTGGGTATTGAGTACCTATTTTCACATTAATTCTTTTCTTGTTAGTTTATGTGTTGTCAGCTTCTATTTTTGGTGGCGTATTCTAAGCATTAAAATTGAATAATGCACAACTATAAACTTTTGAAAATTAAAACTCATTGGACCGTTTCTGTTTATTTCTAAAATATGCTGAGAAGCCTTTGGCAAGAGGCTTCGTAAAGTCGGTAGGAGTTTCTTCCATCCTTTCTATGCAGATTCGCCATGATAACCCAGCGAAGGACCACACCTTAACTACGAAATTTTTCTACACAGAAATTCTTCATCGGCTTTTAAAAGAAAACCTCTTTCCGTGCTGCTGAAGTGCATTCTTTGGTTAATCGGCTTTTATATCAAGAATGTACGATAACATCTTTTGTTAGACGTGCACAGAATTCTCGCTTGTGGAAATTCCGATAATGTTGTTAAAATTTATGCCTTGGATTCTGTTTCTGAAAGATATTGAAGTCTTGGACAAGTTCTTCCACTTGTTACTTCTTCCTATATTAGAACTGTGAATAAATCCAGACATCAAAAAGTGCAAGTTCCATTACCCATTTCAGTGAATATTGTGCTCCTGCTATTTGGATTTAAAAGAAATGTGAAATGCAAACGTTAAATTATGCGAAATTTAGCAGAACTTATTAAAAACGAAAAGTAAGAATTGTTTGAGGGAATCCATACGAGTAAAACGATTTCATGATGTATATTATACCAAATTTTGAAATAATTCTATATTACAAATACATTGTATGCTTCATAAAATATGGAATTAAATATTAAATTTATTAAATATCTATAAATTAATTTTGCTCTGATATTTAATGTTGTAAAAATAGAAAGGTGATATAAGTTTATTCTAAAATATAATTTAAGGATTACAGTTTTTGAAAACAAAAATATTGCATTGTGTACTGTTGTGCTATGCATTAATTCCGAAATTTTGAAATCATTCTATTGAGAAGTGTGTAGTTTTTTAATCTCAAGGAAGTAAAATATGATGATGGTTGATTAGTTTTATTTACGTCGTATTAGAAGCCACACATCATGGCTACTGGCGACGAATTTTGTAATTTGTCAAAACAGACTTTGATTTTCCAGCTATAAACAGGAATAGAATTTGTTGCGAAATTTTTGTAAAATAGTATAGATAAAGATCAGAATGAAACTTTTCTTAATATATGATTTTGCATTGAATTGAATATTACTTTACAGGTTGTGTTTACGGTATACAATACCATTTTCCTTTAAACACTATTTTTATGATGAAACGCTTGTTAACAAACAATTCTCAATTACAGTCAAAATAAAATGAATATTATTGTATTACTTTAAATCTTAATTTTTAGAAAGTATCAAACTCAATTATGCTTATATGTTCAAATTTTTATGTTCAAGTTTATGATGTCAAGCTATAAAATTACGATGTTACATTTTTAAGACACTAGATCTCACAACATTTAAAAGAACTGTTAAAATTTTTAAGCACGCCCACTGTAAATGTTTTAATATATTTTTAAAACGCCGCATTATTTCATTTGCTTATATTCTGCTTGTAAACATTATGTTTTGAATTCAGATGTAAATTATATATCACTAAACCAATATTTTTTCTGATACTATTACTCTATTTTTTTTTTTTTTTTTGTATTTCTTTTAATACCAATTTTAAAATACTTTTAAAAAATGGAGATACTTTATGAATTTTTTTTTAAGTTTTACAGTTTTAATTGCTTTGAGAATCTCAGGCACTAGAAATAGGAGAAATCGTGATGAACTTACTTTATCACCTTCTGTTGGGTAGCCCAATTTAAATTTATTATACAAAAGGTTATTTGGTTTACCATCAATCAGCTATAGCTAATGGTGTATGCCTTGTACCTAATCTAAAGAACGTTCAAATAACGTTAGATTCCATCTTACCAATAATTTTATCAACTATATCAGAAATTAATTTCGAATGATTTTCTGGAGCGTTGTACACAACATGAAGAAAAATACCGTCATGAAATGCGTTATTGTTAACAGCTGGTAGTACACTTAAGAAACTTATACAACAGAGAGGTATCTTTAAAATAGCTGGTATTGCGATACTGTTCGAGAAAAAATGTTGTTAACTCTTCTAAAATATCCAAAAAGATAACGTGACACCAAACAAATCTTTTGAAACATTGGCTAAATGAAAAGATAACAGATTGTATCAAAAAATGGATAAAGGTTTACATAATTCAGGCAAAAATAAAATTTACTCACAGGTAGAAGAAATAGCACTCGCTATTAACCAAATAGGTGTCGTATTGTGAGTGGATGTTTGGCATTTTTGAGTTGCACTGTATAGCATGTATATGTATATATATGTAGCAATACCATAATATACTCTTTCTTAACCATATGTAAACTATATACACCTTATATTTATATATATATATAAACTAACTTACCATGTATATATATATATAACTAACAACATACTTTCACTGCTGCAACTGCTCTATATGTAACTTCTTCTTCTACACTGCTTATATATATAATATATGTATATATATTTCTCTCTATGTATATGTATGTATAACAATAACTTCATATGCTCCTCTTAATAATATATAACATAATATATATATATGTATATATAGTTTGAATTTTGTGTGTATTTTTTTTAAAAATGTGTACCAAGTTTTTGGGAACAAAACAATTTCGTCTCGCTTTTGTACAGTTTGTGACTCATTGTCAAAAGGATTCAGGATTCAAGGATTTTCTAATATCGTGTGAGTTTATGTATGAGTTATATTAATTTACATTTGCATGTTGACCGTGATTATTGTTTTGTGTGTCAATTCTTGTGTCAAGAATCATGTGGTTTTTTAGAATAAATTTTTTTTTCATGGGTTTAA
>BMAW01089872.1:0-15257 GCA_019974015.1 Nephila pilipes
TGATGAAATTTATTAGGAATATTTAACATTCTGTGGTTTTCTAAAAAAAACAGATTTATAGTCTATTTCTTATTCATTTGTTGAAAAGAAGTTGATTTTAAGTAAATAATTGATGGTTTATGTTAATAATCTAAAAACATATTTATGCCTATTTCAGAGTATCTTATTTAAATTAGTCTAGCCTGAGTTTGTTAGATTATTATTCAATTTTTTTTAAGAAAAGATATTAAATTGAGTCTAATTTGAAAAGTAATGAATAATAATAAAAGTAAAAGGTATAAGATTTCCCGCCACAGGAACGGTTCTGAAAATTACCGGAAATGAAGTAGACATAATTTTATTTCAGAATGTTCGTGGTATATTCTTTTTAGTCTAAAATATAAATTCTGGTGAAGAGAAGATTCTTGATACTTTTGTGTACTCAATGTTTAATTAAATATTTTCATTTATTCTTTGAAGTGCATTTGGAAAAAGTTTTTTTCTTCTCTTACTTAATTTGATAGTTAGGTAATTAATAAAACAAACAAAGAATTTTTCATATTTTATTTTGTTGTTTTTTCCTGAAGAATATTATTATTCCACATATTCGTTATAGATCTGCAATTTATGCATATTGTATATTTTTTGTTTTATTAGTGTTTTTAGTGTGACATATAATGTAATTTTCCCCCAGGTTATAATTGTTAGTATATTAATTTAATGTACATTGAATTTTTCGTGTATAAATTTTTATTTTACTGCAGAATATTTCAGCATAGTGTATTAATTATAGTTTTGGTATAATAATTAGGTATTAGAAACTTTTTGAACTTTAAAACTTTTCACAAAAACAATTAAAATGTCTTACCTCGCAGGAGTTAAGAAAGAGGACTTACGATCTCTTTGTGAAGATCTCGGACTAACTATTACCTCTAAAATGTCTGTGTTAGACCTAAAAAACTTAATAATTAATGACACTAAATATGATGAAGAGTTCACCCGTGAACATTTAAAAGGTATTATTCAACATCGTAAAAGTGATTATGAACAGAAACTTAGAGAGATCGAAAGCGAGAGGGCATTCGAACTCGAAAAGTTACGTCTGTCACAGCCACAACAATCAGCTACTACTCATGGGTTGGGTGTGGAGAAACCTACTCTTGACGTTCAAAAGTTACTCCCTAAATTCAAAGCACAAGATGATGACATTGGTCTCTTCTTGACTTTATTTGAACGACAACTTTCTTTCCTTAAAGTTCCCAAAGAAAATTTTGTCACTTATCTCATAAGTGCACTACCAAGCGATATCTCAAAATTGATCGCCAGAGAACCAGACACATTGTCTCAAGATTATGACCATATTAAAAGTATGTTACTTAAACGCTTTAAACTCAGTGCAGAGAAATTCAGGTTATTATTTTCTCAACATAGAAAAGCCGCCAACAGTACCTGGAAAGACTTTTACTTCGAAGTTCGAACATATCTAGAAGGATGGTTAACTGAACTGCAAATAGAGACTTTCGAAAACCTTAAGGATCTGATCATCACAGATGAAATTAAAAAGAAATGTCCTCCAGATTACGGAAACCATTTCATCGATACATGGTCTGAAATCATTTCACCATGTGATCTAGTTGACAAACTGGATAGCTTTGACAACATGAAGGTGGGATTGCAGAAGAAGCCTCAACTTCTGGAGAATCGAAATAAAATTTGGGTTAAGTCAGCCTCATCGACTGCAGAACATGAAAACACCGTTTCATCCAGAAACCAGCAATTCTCTAGGAAGCCTTTTCCGAGAATAAATAATAGAGGTTATGCTACAAAGCAGCAGGAAGATCGCCCTCCTGTAAAGTGTTATGGTTGTGGAACTTCTTGTTTCATCCGAGCAAAGTGTCCCAATTGCACAGCAGAGCCTAAGACTGAATCGTCCCGATTCGAATTTTTGGAAGCAAGTTCCTGTTTTGTTACTACAGCTTCGGTATCAACCGTATACCTGCGTATAAATGGAATTTTTGGAAAGGCTTGTGCGGATACTGAATCCAGTCACTCTATTGCTGGTGAAACTTTGTATACATTGTTGAAGGATGAAGGTGCCAAGTTCCGGAATGGAACAATGTGTATCTCACTTGCTGATGGACAGCGCTCGACAGAAGATGTCCTCATCACTACAGTAACCCTTGAAATTGAAGGACGGAAGTTCGACCAAGAGCTTATCGCATTACCCAATGCAAAAAGAAACAGAACTCTGCTAGGTATTGACTTTCTAAAAGAAATCAGGAATCATGTTGGATTTAAGGAATCAACAATGGTTTTTTGCTGACATGCCTCAGAAGCAGTTTGCCTTTGGTGAACATGCCAATAACCAACATCCAGTTGACAACTTAGATGTCAATTTATATACTCTTCGTGAAGAAGAAGGTCGATGTTTAAATACTACGCAGAAAGAAAAACTAGTTGCAGTCTTAAAGAAGTACGCATCTGTCTTTGAACCAGGGGGAGAGCCTACTCCCTACATTGAACACCGAATCAATACAGGAGATAGTCCACCTGTCTCCGTACCTCCTTATAGAATGTCACCTGTGAAAAAAGAACTCCTAAAGAAAGAACTCGATACACTATTAGAAGGAAACATTATAGAAGAATGTGAATCACCATACGCAGCACCTGTTGTGCTCGTTCCCAAACCAGATGGAAAAATGCGATTATGCATTGATTACAGAAAACTTAATGCAACGACAGTTTCTGATTCTTATCCTCTACCTCGAATGGACGATTTGCTTCATGCGGCGAAGCATACACCTTTCATGACTACAATTGATTTAAAATCGGGTTACCACCAAATCAGTGTATGTTCTTCAGACAGAGACAAAACAGCATTTGTCTGCCCATTTGGAACTTTTCGTTTCCGGCGAATGCCATTTGGACTGAAAACGGCTCCTGCCACATTTCAAAGATTAGTTGACAAATTTCGCAGTGGTCTTAAAGACATGCATGTATTATCATACTTAGATGACATAATTATCTTATCAGAAACATTTGAAAAACATCTTGATGATCTCAAAACAGTCTTTGAAAGACTTTTGTTGTTTAAACTGCAAGCAAATCGCAGTAAATGCAACTTTGCTTGTGAAAAAGTAAAGTACCTCGGACACTATATCACTAGTTCCGGAGTCCAAGTAGATCCTGACAATACATCTGCTATCAGAGATATACCTCCTCCGAAAAATTTTAAGCAAGTGCAATCCTTCCTGCAAAGTTGTTCTTGGTATAGAAGATTCATCTCTAATTTCTCTGAGAAATCAAGACCATTGAGCAATCTCACTAAAAAGAATGCTCCTTGGAAATGGGGAGTAGAAGAGCAGAAAGCTTTTGACACGCTCAAACAGTGTCTGACAACTGCTCCTATTCTCAGACAAGTGGATGATACAAAACCCTTTGTCATACGAACTGATGCATCTAATTACGCAATCGGAGCAGTCCTGCTCCAGGGCTCAGGTGAAGAAGAACACACCATTGAATATGCAAGCCGTTTGCTTACTTCAGCGGAGCGAAATTATTCAACCACTGAACGAGAAGCACTCGCCGTAGTTTGGGCCCTCAATAAATTCAGAGGTTATGTTGAAGGATCTGAAGTCACAATTGCTTCAGATCATCAACCACTGAAATGGTTAATGGGTTTGAAATCGCCTTCTGGACGGTTAGCCCGTTGGGCTTTGCAACTTCAAAGTTTCAACTTAAAGATTGAGTACATTCCTAGGATAACTGTGTCTGCTGGTTCCTTGTTGGGACGTCTGTGGAACCAGAGGGGGAGGATGTAACCAATGTATTTCCTCTCCCCTCAATCCTGCAGCGCCCTCTACAATAACTGCGTCACACACGCAGTTTAGCTTATGAACTCAAGGTGTTCGGAGCACTAAAACAATTATGCGCATTAACGGGGAAATCCTTCGGCGCATACTCGGCTCAATATCTCTTTGTTTTCTATTATGTATGTAAACTATAAATGTGTTGTCATTGTAATAAAGTAATTGTTTAGTGATCTGGGCCCTTTTCTTCTGCAACTACGAAAAGTACTTATAATACTCTTAAATTTATTTGGGATTTCCTATTAATGTTTGTGATTTTGACTATGTGAGAAATTTTGACTGAGAGTAGGGGAGTGGGTACATGCGTCCCAGTTGTCCACCCCTGGATCCGCCGTTGCCAGGTAGGTTAGTAGGCTTTATTTGCACAAGGGTTAAGTTTGGCCATGTTGTATCACTGTATGTATTAATTACCTTATATGTTTCATAAATTTTAATATTTGGTATTATGATTAAAACTTTCTTGTATATTATTTGCATTGCAATATTTTGTATTTTACTTCTATTCAACTTTTTTGTAACTTATTTATATTAAATTTAATCTAGATTTAACTAAATCCTCTGAAACTTCCAGTAAAAATAATCTAATAATCAGAAAAATTGAAGACTTTTAAACTAATTTTGAACTAGAACATATATTCTACTATAACTCAGTGGAAATGATAAGGACAGATGTATAGCATGTAACTTTAAAGCATTGCTACTTATACACACAATATTTCAATCAGAATACATCATCCATGGATTACAACTGTTATGATTTATCTGTTAGCTTTATCTTGATCAGCTAAAAAAAGAAATTTGAAGAAGTAAGACACATCAATGTGAATTTATTTAAAAATATACTATGCATTTCAATTTTTAAATGGAAACAGGATATCTAACAGAAAATAATATATATAATAAGTCTATCAGAACATAAAAACTTCAAAAGTGCAAAACGCTACAATGAATAATGGCAAACATGAATTAAGTTACACTTCTTCTGTTTCCAAGTCAGATATCTGTGTCATGAATCTGAAGAATATATTTTCATCTATTGTTTGCATAGATGGAAATATTGAACTCACAGGGAGAATCTCAAGAAATATTTGGTGGATACGGCAACAAACCTTATAAGGATCTGTTCCATTGATTCTGAAACGAGTGGATATATCTCATGAAAAGTCTCGCTTCTGAAAAATATTTATGTCAGAGAATGAAACATATAAATGGTTTCAAAATGACGAATAAATTTTAGTACAGTAATTCTTGTTGTATCAAAATGAAATGTATCTGAATTGCTACAGACCATGCCTTCTAATATTTGAATCAAAAATAGGATTTGACTCCTATGTTCAAACTGATTTAACAAGAGATGGTGTTCAGCTCGATCTAGCAGTGCAGCTACAACACCCATAGAAAATGCAACAGCCACTAGTAACTCTGCTAGAAGTACTCCTCTTGATGGTCTGTCACAAGTCCACACCAAGACAACCACGGGTCTCTGTATTTACAGTCTCCTGATCTTGTAGGTACATAATCCAGCCAGGCAAAAGGCCCTCTACCTTCAGGACACCATTACTTTCCTCCATTGCACAGCTGCCAAGCAGCAACAGAAATCCGATCTTGAGCCTAAACTCCTATATGGAAAAATCTCACATAAAAAAGCCAGAACTCAAGAGTAAGAGTTCATAGAAAGTGTCCTAGAAAAAAGAAGTTTTATCAGAACCCGTGCAGTGACAAGCTGAAGTTGAAGGAGTTTATGTGTGTCAAGAAACGAGTTTTGAGAACCACAATGACGACTCTGTAGCATATATCGGGCTAACCTATTGTGACATTTTCAGAGTTGAATACGAAAGCTCAGCCTCAAAATGATTGCTAAACTTAACAATCAATCTTCCTTCATCCCATTCTCGATTAGAGCGCATTCTCCGGTGTAATGAAAACTGCGTCATCTTTCAGTGAATGGGACGGAAAGAAAAGTTATCGAGTATTGAACACAAGTGATAAAAAAAGACAGCTAACCAGCGTGCGGAGTAGCAGTCATCGCGTGATCGGCTGCGATATCTGTGAACATAGGCAAGTTTGACAATGCTTTCTCATTGTTCGTTTCCTTTCGCTCATACTGACGTAAGTATGCTCATATAAAAAAATGTAAAAAGTGAAGAAATTCATAAGCAGCTTCTATTTCAACTGGTTCACTGTATCTTTGCGGTTATTTTAAACTTTGGATTTTGTGGGTTGACTATTGAAGAATAATACTTCTAACAGAAGATATTATCTTTGAGAAGAAAAATCTTTCGTGTATTGTCTTTTCCGGACAGCAACTGTAGAAGGACTTTAAGAGCTCTTATTACCGCAAAGAAAAGTGTTTTACATAACAGAAGATAGCGAAGAACAGAAGAAAGAGAAAGAAGAGATCCAATTCGAGTAGGAAATCTCTTTGATCCATTCTCTATAATCTAACATACCACTGAAATTAGCGTAAATAGAAAATAATTCAATCGGAACTACGTTTTATTTTTCCCTAAAATAACAAAACATAAGTGTGACATGCCACACATTTCACTTTCGTCACTTTTTAAATCTCCTTATGTAACTTTCATTTTTGTTCCATGTATGTTTCGAGATTACTATCTCTTGTTAAAGAGGTTATTGACAATGTCATCATTTCTTGTCATTAGAATATAAGCAATAAATTAGTGGGAAAAAGTATAAATAATTATTTTCTCCACAGATAGTGTCTTCAGATGATCAAATATAATAACAAAATAGAAAACATGGCTAACCCTCATATTAAGCCTGCACTCACAGAAATTATTTTATTAAAATTAAAATCGACGAATAAAACGAATTAAAAAAACGAATAGTTAGTGTCAGAACGATACATTTTGATCGACTTTCTTATCCCAGAGATTACTTTATTTTATAATCTCTATTTTTCTTGAGGGGAGAAAGATTAACATCAGAAAAGAGAATGCTTCTCGCAAAAAAGCAGCCGAGTCCAGCGAATCCAAATACTGAGTTACCATGAGTCTTTTGAGTGAAATTAAATGCTATTTCCAAATAAGAACTTTAATCTTACATTGACTCTCAGGATTAATTTCATAGAAGTTGTATTGAAATATACTTTTATTATTTTCTGCCGATAAATATAATGTGTGTATGACAAAATTAAGACAATTTTTGAGTCAGTTGGGTAAATCTCAGGCTTTCTGAATACTCTTTATCTTCTTTTTGTGCAATGAAAAAATATTAAATTAATAATTATTACAGTAACTAATTAGTCTTTTGCTACACTTTCCATCCTTCATCTCGTTCCTAGAATTGCACAAGCTTTCGATTTCTTGAAGTAGGGATCGTACATGATCCTTCTGGGCAGTTGGGTCGATCCTGCAAATCTGCGCCCCATCTTTGTTCTTCATTTGGCGGGATAGCGATTGATCTGATTGTGCAGAAATAGAATGAATCCGCAATTGCTTTCACGATCTGAGTAGCTTGGAGAACACTAGCACCAATAAGGCACACCCTAAGATTAACGTTGTTTCTACTCTCGCTGCATTTTCTTAAATCTAGTTCAAGTTACTCAGAACATCCAGTAGATACCATAGGTAGGAAAAATTATTTTGTATCAATCGAAAGAGCAAAAAGAAATTTTATTCTTATGGATAACATGTTTTAAAAATATAATACTCTTCGTGAGGACAGAAGTTATGATTCTGTGCGTGTATGTATAATTAATATAACGTTTGGCTATTATAAAACAAAGTGATGCTGTGAAACATTTATTTTGATGTCATATATTTATCATCATCTCAATATACACCTCCTCTATCTTTACAACACTTATATGAGAACCTTCCATTATCTGAAAGAGTGCTGAAAGTCTTCTATCAGCCCTTCAGGACGCTGCCGCTTTCACAGCTTCAATGGACTCTATCTTTTAAATGATTTCCTGAAATAGATAGAAGTCCTGGCTGAAGATCACGAATAAAACGGATGTCAAACTGGAGTGCAGCACTTGGCTGAAATCTCTTGAAAGACAGTGTGGAATGAGCCGGAATGGTCTCGTTTTAATTTGACGTATAATTGTCGTCAATTCTACAGTCTCATAAATCGCACGAATACTTAGTGAAGGTCAGATCTAACAGATGCACTTGATTTTCCAATATTGTCATCTGTTTTGACATGGAATGGCGACTGACGTGATCAACTTCAATGTTTTCTCGGCGTCTCAAAGCTTAAACAATCAAAAACACGTGCATGCAATAAACAGCGATAGATATTCATTGTCATACACTTCTTTCAATAAATATAAATTTCAGTAGGGGTTTTCTTAAGGAAATGTTACAGACAATTCACTGTTGACTTATTTTCAGGCGAAAAACAAAAAGTAACTCGAATGTTAACAGGCTGAGATAGAGTATGGATTGCTTACAAATCAGAAATTGCCAAAAGAGAATGCTTCACGCTGAGCTGTCGGTCGTGTTTGGTGTGTATGAATACTTTTTCTGTAGCAACGTCGTCTGTTATTTTAATAGCACATATCTCAAACAACTGAATCCAATATGATGGTCGTGATGTAAAAATAGAATAACATTGTACTCAATGGGAGAACAAGTAACTGCAAACTTCTTTAAAGCCAAATATATCAACAATTCTAATCTTCCTACTCATAATTCACGTGTATACTTCTTTCAATAAATAATATTTTATGCAAATTAAATTTATCGATAATATTATAATTATTTTGTTCCCTATTGGATTTAAAATAGTCTTAGTGTAGCAAAGAAATGTCGCGAAATGGATAAATTGTCAATGCAGGTGTTAAACGCCATATTTTGAAATTAAGTAATCGGTTTAGTTGTTAATTAAGTTCACTTTTAAGGAATAAGAGTTTTGCAATATTGTTCACGCGGAAATATCTAATTCATATTTATCCTGTACGATAAAGAACGATCTTTTAACTTAGATTATTCGCATATATTAATAGTTTTTTTTTTCCGTTGCATTGAAAAGAGTTTCACTTTCTGATATCAGGGTTTATTTGAACAGCTTTGAAAGGAAAGACTTATTTTCATCATAAACTTGGAAACACCTAAATCAATTAAAAATCTAACTTCATTCTGTATCTACAGTTAGATGCTATGTTAGAAAGTCTGAAAGAAAATACTTTTACTACTTTTACTGGTAGAGATTAAATCATTATGGTAAGAGAAAGCAAAGGATAGAAATTTTTTTTAATATCTAGAAAACATATTAGACAACGGAGAAAGCATTCTTTATTGAGGACGATTTCAAGACTCTTCGATTAGAAATTCTTCGAAATCGACATTTTTACTTCTAGACAGTATACATACTTGTTTAAAAACTTTTATTTCAATTAATGTGTAATAAACAGTCCTGTCAAATTGTGAATTGTGTCAACGCAAGTACAATGCATATTAAAGATGCATATTAATAGAGTCAAAGTAAGTGTTGCAGACATACTAAAACTTGCTGCTGCTGACAATAAATTATTTTCGCTTTTTTCACTCTTGCTGATGATCAACTATTTTCAATTTTCTGACAAATTAAAACTGAAAGTTTAGAATTCACCTCTAAAAATTTTAATACATTTAGGGAGGTGCAATCAGTAGTTTCCATGGATAGTCCCTCAATTCAGGGAAAAAAATTATTTTGCGAATATATCTTTGAAATAATGAGAGATTTTTAGCATTTGCGCTTTCACAACTGTTTTGTGCACCGAGCAAGTATATTAGATTTTTTTT
This sequence comes from Nephila pilipes, assembly GCA_019974015.1. NCBI lineage: Eukaryota > Metazoa > Arthropoda > Arachnida > Araneae > Nephilidae > Nephila > Nephila pilipes. The sequence continues at coordinate 9,599 of BMAW01089872.1, forward strand.
TTTTTTTTTTTTTTGAATAACATGAAAATTAAGCTGTTTAAAGTAATCCATTTTCCCAAGTTCTTATTAAATGGAACACACGAGTACATAAAATATAAGCATTTTTTGAATCAATTCTTATTTGTGAGAAAAATGTGAAAGTACATTAAATCAAATGTATGAGAAATATATTGACTGTTGAATTTTTGCTTAAAATTTTATTTTTTTGATTTTTAGTATAATCAAAATGATATTTAGGTAATATAGATTAATGTAAATAATTAAATTAATTTAAAAAAGAATAAAAAATACTATTTTTCTGCATGTTTATAATAAAATAAATAAGAATGCAGATCAAAATATATTTAATAAACAAGTTCTTTTATACATAACTTTATTAATTACAAACAGATATATAACTAAGCAAATTCATTATGAGTACAAGCTAGGAAAAACAGAATTTCGTAGTCAAGTGATGATATTTATTTGAAAAAAGCAATTGAAAATGAGAATGAATTTTTATTTATTCTTCACACACTACTTGTTTAATTTCTACAAGATGAAACGTTTCGAATAACTTAAACATAAGAGGAAAAAAATTGGCTAATAAGTGGAACGATTCCCTAGAAACGTAGACGCATTTTCTCTTACGACTTACATTCAACGAAATCTTAAGAAAACTTAATTTTATTTCAGGGTATTGCAAATTGCAAATAATAACCTAGCTTTTCTTTTTCTTTTAGGTATTTCATTAAGCCTCTTTGGCGTATAATTAAATTATTTTATTTCTTTAGAAAGGATTTTTTTTCCTTAATTCTTTCTCATAATTAATATTAAAGTCTGTTTTGAAGTTACAACATGTTTGAGAATTACATGAACGAATTTCAAATGTTCTATTATGTATGATGACGTAGGGAAGTTAGGCTATTTGCGGTTTTCTCTTCACCAACCTTAGAAACTTTTTGTGAATTGAATTGCTGAAAATTCAAACTTATTTCTTATAAATGAAACGTGATGAGTCATATCAGAAGAAGATAAGTGTAATGAATTGAATTAATAATAGTGATACATAAGCGAAATCTAATTGAAATCAATAAGAAAAGGGGCAGATGATAAGGAAAAGCTGATAAATGATTGTATTTTAATCGGAGTGAATGGATAGACTTAATCGTTTGAACAAAAACTGGTTAAAAGTGACTCCTGATTTTAGAGTAACATGAGGCAAATATGCTGGGTTCAAGCAGTATCTCAATCGGTACTATTGAGTTGGTTAGCTTAAACTGTATTGTTTAATTTGAATCTAGGATTCGGGCGAGAGTTAAGAGACATTCGAGAGAGAGAGCGACTTTAAATATTCTGTGAACATAGTTAAAAAACTGTGCTGTCCTTTTTACACTAACATATTAATTGTATATTTAGTGTCTACAGGTATTTACACCAAATATTCAACTGTATTTTTAATTATATTTTTTTTCTAAAAGCAGCACGTGTTCCAGACGAATTGTTAGAACAAACAATAATGTAAATAATTAATGAAAATTAGTTGTTTCTTCAATTTAGTAATTTATAGAAGATTTTTATTATTTAAATACACATAGGAAACTGTGAATGAAGTTGTTTTTGTTAGCACAATTATTTTTTTTTTAAACTGATAATTGATACGATTTCTATTACGATACATTTTTTTTATTTATTTCTGAACAGCTTGTGTGAAGTTTCTCCTTTATTTATTCCGAAATTTAAATGGGAACAGAATGAAAGGAAGCAAATTGAAAAAGAGCCCTTCAATATGTTATTGATAATTTGAAACTATCATTTTAAAATATATATAACACGGTTTGTTGAAAATGACAAATATTAAAAAGTTGTTTAGTAATTAATTACTTAAACAATAGATTAATACAATTTTAAATCAGCGTATGGAATGTTTCATTTCCATTTAAAAAGGATTATCTCATTTTAAATTACAAAATTTAACAAATCAAATTGACATTTTTAAAGGATTTATTTTCTAGTAAAAAGAAAAGGCTATATACTACAAAAATTTACTGTATACTTACTTGCAAAGTAGAGGGGAATTAAAATTCGAAATTTTATTGCATTCATGTTTGCCAGGCATATTTATACCTATTCCTTTATTGTTTACTGGCTAAGCCGAGTTATCCAAACAGAGCATCTGTCAAAGTGTTGCCATCTGCGGTGAAAAAAACACATCGGATAGTGTCTCGTGACAACATTGGAGCATTTTACAATCGTAGCAAGAATGCACTGGAAGGTTTAGTAAATTCTTTTTTTCAGGAAATGTCAGTTTTGTATTCAAAAAGTTTTTTTTCATAAAACAATGCATAACATCTGTCACAAAAGGGGGAAGAAATCCATTTATTTGAATTTTTTTGTTTATTTAGTCGTTTTTTATAATCACACATAGGAAGAATGGTGGAATTATTACTAAAAAAACCCAAATCACCTGCATGAAATTTATTCTACATGTTAATTGAATTTTTATGAACGTAATGTGGCATATTACAGCTATTCATGTTGTTTTGTTTGTTTCAGGAAGCAGCAGATTGAAGTAATCCGTAGAACAGCAAAGTCTTAATTATTATCCCGAAGTATCTTTAAGTCTAATTCTTATTAAAATAATTAAGATAGAAACTTAATTTTTACTTATTATCTTTAAGACTTCTTTATAATGTCTCCATTCAGAATTTACATTTCTTCCAGCGTTGCTTGATAAGCCATCACTGTAGAACTCAGTAGATTGAACTCTACCTTCTGCATACTGCTTTAGTTAACGGCTTTTTGATGATAAATTAATCAACATTAGTAGGTGTAATTTTCATAAGGGTCAGTTAAAGCAGAATATATTTTATCCAGATATCTCGGTTTTTCATAGTAATGATTAAGCCTTAAACACATCCACAATCGCCCTTACATACAAACACGCACTTTCAGCCCTAATAGAATGTTGTGGTGGACTCTCTTCTACTTGTGAAACTGTTTTATAACTAGTCGGTGGGGATTGCTAACCGGATCTATTATCCCGAACGTATGTCAGAAGACCCGCAGATAGACAGTTCAAATATGACCCCTGAACATTTTTATCTCTAACCTGCCTCGAAACCTCTTCGATTTGAACAAGAGTTATGGTTTTGGTTTCTTTGAATAAACATGGTCTGAATTAACTAAATTTTTTCTATTAAATTTTAATTTTGAGTAAAAATATGATTTTTAATATATATTTAAATATTCTTACATTGTAACACTTCTCATAATAGCTTGTAAATAATGATTAATGTTTACATAATATTTCAAAGTAATTCAGTGCGTAATATTTTTTATGAGGTTTATTATTTCTGTAACATATTCATACATTTTATGATATTTGTAAATTGTAAAAATATTACGTCAAATTAAAATAATAATTTTCGTCCCGCTTATCAATTACTAACCTGTATGACATTATTCAAAATAAAATTTTTGCTCTATTATAACATTTTGTAATACATAATAATTTCATTTATAGTTGGAGGGGTTTATGGGTTTAAAAAACACTAGCTTAATTGCTAGTGTTTTTTATTAATTATTTCCCAAATAAACAATTATTTCCTCTTGTATGTAACAAAAACCTTACATATTAAATTTTTTTCAACAATTCTATTTACTTTTATCTCTCATGTGTATATTCTCGATTTAAAAAAAAATGTAAAAAATTGTTTACGTTTCTTTTCCATTTCCCGAAAGCAGCTGCGAAACACATCTGGAGTATCACATGACAGCAGCGTGTTTGTTTTCCTATATAGCGGATGACAATATTATTGAAAAGTGCGTCGATTGAAGTAATCGATAAACAATAGAGAGAGACTGAAATAAATATGGTTGATAGTAAAATATTTAAGTATATTGAGAACTGCGTGCTTCACTAATATTAAGTTCCTGTAAGTAAATTTTTGATTTTCTTTTACATTGGTAAATAATCGTATATTTAGTAATACTTCTTCCTTTTAACATGAAAAGATCTCAGAAATTACGATTCCATTATTTACTCACACAAATTCCTGTATGTGGAAGGTAAAGAGAGGATATTATGTCCCTTTTAGAAATTTTACAGAAGAGCAATTATATATATATATACATATTATAAACGAGATGCGGTTATTAAATTACGAGACTTACTCCATAAAACATTTTATTTTGATTTCATACATATTTACTTATTATCACTTTCATTATACATCCCTTCTTTATCCCTGCAACGCTCCATGCCAATTTTTCATTGTTCGAATCTGTATTGTAAGCTTTTTTCCATCAGCTCCTTCAGAACGCGTGCCAATTTCTATTTCATAGCTTCAACGGACTCAAATCTCAATTCGGGTACTTGTCTATTAAAGCGGCGCCCGGCAAGTTACGATTTCGGAAAATCGCCAAGCAGTAAGATTTATCGCCATATTTGGTTGTAAACTTCAAAGGTTGCAGTTCTAAAGAAACAGTATTTTAGTATAATATCGCTTCCCTGTTAACGTTACCGATTTCGTATTTTTTTTTTTAAATACCTATTTTGTTGCCTTTGAAAATGTCGTCAACAATTTTCAATTCACAAAACAGCGAAATGGATGAAGATTTTACACATTTCACGGTGAACCATAAGCACAATTTTGTAGATCTTCCACAAAGTGGCGTAACAAGAAACAGCGCCGCACTGCATCATCTTGAATCGTATCTTGCAGGATTTAAGTGGAGGAAATATGTAGCTATAAAAAAGCTTTCTATAAAATAGTGAACGCAATTTCGGAAATATGGCCTTTTATGTTTATTGATGTTCTAAATGTTATGTAAATATTAATATTAAACATCTAAATTTTTACAGTTCTTATTGGGATGAGATTTATCACTAAACATATAAAAGATTATTAAATAAAAATATTATTTAAATAAGTTTTATATTATTTATAAAAGTTTTTGTGCTATGCCAACTATGCTTTAGGTTTCTTTTTTTAACTGTTATTGATGCCAATTTTCATAATGAGTCTGAGTTTTAATATTCTTTCAGAAATAGGCAAGAAAACACTCAAAACCTTTTTGAAAGCTTTTAAGCTACATTTTGTTGTTTTGTTTTTTAATTCTAACAGTTTCGATCCCAATTCTTAGAATTTAAAATTTCGCTACATGTAAATTATTATTCATGCGATTTTAAACCAATTTGATTTCTTGTATTAAAAAGGAATTATCTCATGTTTACTTTACAGTTAACTTAGAATGCGAAGAGTTCTAAAGATTGTGAAAAAAAGTTGTTACTGTAAAAGTAATAATTTTAAAGCCGTTGCGACGCGGATGTTGCAGATAACTCGGTTTTTTAGTTTTAGTTTTTATTAACGTCACACTAAAAGATACACGAGGGCTATTGGCGACGGACCCAGTAATTTTGAATCTTGGCCAAGTGACGAGGACGACACCTGAGCTGGCACCTCTTTTTCGAATTTCCACTCCATGCCAACGGGAGGACTTTGGGCCTCTACTGATTCAACGTGCATAAGCTCCGGCTACACGGCTGGTCTAAAGGAACCAAGGATCGAACCCGCGACTGAACGAAAACCGTTTCCCACGAATCCGAAACCATGACCACTAGGCTACCGCGGCCACCAGAAAACTCGGGATAGGTTTTGAAAATTTGTGTTAAATA
>BMAW01089881.1:757-12067 GCA_019974015.1 Nephila pilipes
CCATCGTAGATTCGGGATGAACAATCTCCATCAACCCCCATTCTACATAAATATAAAACTTTAGAAAGCGAAAATACCTGATTATAATCATAGATTGCGTTAAAGCTAACAATGAGAAAATATATTTATAAAATATAATTAAAAAAACTCGCACAAAGTTGAATTTACGTAGAAAAAGTTTGTCATTTCAAAAATAAGCTTTATTGCTCTGAAAAGTAATGATCAAAACATCAGCTCTGATATACAAGAAATTTAGAATTAAAAAACTAATGATAAAATCTCTATAAGTAAATAACAATTAAAATCTTCACACAAATACTTTTGAAAATTTTTCTATTCCCAGATATAAAAAAAGTAGTTTAATAAGCATTAAAATCGATAAAAAAACAAAGGAATTATATGGAAAATAAAAAAAAAAAATTCAATTTTATAAATTTTATGATTTGAATGTATTCTTAGCAATTTAATAGGCTAATCATATACAAGTTTGTTTGGATTAGTTTGTATTATTATTTTTATATGTTTTTCACATAAATTTTTTATTCGATTTCTTACATTTTCAGTGACAAGTATTTTGAATAAAATAATGGCATTGTCATTTCACAAACCTGAATCATCTATCTATAATTAATCTTAAATTTAGATCGATAGTTTTTACATTATTTACTGTCTTGCACCATGTTGCATTTAGTATAAGTGTATTTTCTGTCTCCTGTTTATTAATACGTATTCTGTGTAAAATAATTATTTCTAATTATGTTACTTCCGAGCTATCTACCCAATATTTATCTGTAGCGTAATGATATTTTGTTTTGTTTTGTTTTGAGAATAAACAGGTTTTGGAGGAAGACGCGAGTGTACGGTGTTCGTCCCAGTATAAGCTGCTGGCAGTCATTAAAGGAATAAATTTCTTTGTTTCTGTTTCAAAGTTTGTTTTGTCCTGTGTCGACTATGTGACACAATTTATTTTATTAAATTTAATTATTTAAATATCTAGTAACCAATTTAACATTACGTAGGAAAAGATTATATGAAATATTTCTAAAAATAGGTAAGCTAAAGTTACTTTCACAGAATGGTAATTTATTCACAAAATATAAAAACTATCTCTTTCATAACAAATCTTACTAAACATTCTCTGATCCATAATTTCAAGTTAATATTTAAGTTATCAGTTTTATTATTATTTTATTAACTGGTATTGATTTTAAAAAGGAAGGATAACCTGATAAATATGGCTTAAGTTTTGGGTTAAATTTATTTATAAATATTATTTTGTCATCAATTTATCTAAACAATGTATAATTATTAATATCTTTGAAAGTTTGATCATAAATGTCTGAATATATATTACCGAGACATTTGCTAACGAGATTAACTTACGATATGCCTCTAATTTGTTTTTGTTAATATATATTTCTATAACAACCAAATTAATTAAAAATTTAAAATTCATACGAAATGATGGTTTGGTTTCAGTTTTGCTTTCATTAACGTAGCATTAGAAGCAACTCGAGTGCTATTGGCGACGGACATCGTAATTTTGAGTTTCATGCGAAATTAACCTATCAGTTTTTAATATTTTTTTAAAAAATCAACAAGAAAAGGACTTTAATGAAATGTTCCATAACTGTCGTATTAAACACATCTTCAAAGTCATAGTCATTTATTGGGTAAATCTCTTTGTCAATAACAAATTTAACAATTTCATAGCTGTGATTCAGATTAATTAGATTGCATTTAATTAGGAACGCAGAGAAGGGGTATATTGATGCTCAGTAAGAATATCATGACAGTAAAATGAGGCGAAAGTTGATAAGTATCAGTTCCTTCTTTTTCATGCAAAGGAAGTGGTTTCGAAATTCCATTCATCGTGATTCTTGGGGGTTAAAGATATAGTATGAAGAAATGTTTTCCTTCAGCGTAGAGTATGATCCCTAATTCTCTCAAAAACTTTTGTAGTCTAAATGATGTTTCTCTTTCCTGTTTAATTCACAGTAGAAAAAACTGTTCAAATTTCAAAAATTTTGGTTCGTATATGAGCTTTCCCTTTCATAATTAGTGGAGTTTCGTGTTTTTGCTATGATGAAAAACAATTGATAATCATTTGGAATGAACGTTTAGAAAATAGATATTTATACGAATATATGTACTATTTTATATACTTAATGAAATCACGATTAGTATGTTAAAGTCACATACAAAAGATTGTATTATATATTTGAGTTCAAAAATGTAACATTACGTATGAACGTGATGTGGCTATAAAATAACTGGACTACAGAAGTAGTAGACACGTGCCAAATCCCAGAGACAGATAGCTGTTTAGAGTGGAGCCTACTCTTTCGAATGCAGTACCTCTCGCTTCTGAAAGCAAATCTACATAGCGGTAGCCTTTGATAACATTAGTATTATTAGCCACCTAAGGAGCTATTGATTTAGGTGGGGAGTTTAGGTGTACCAGATCACTTTTGAAGTTTTTATCGTTTGAAAAACGTAAAAAATATGTAATTAAATAAATTTTTAATTACATTTAAATGAAATATATCTATTTAATAAATTTTTTTCCCTTTAATTTTAATTTCTGAAATGTTTGCTATTGTCCAATTCTCTATATTTAATCGCTTACTTTAAGCCTTATATTTAAGTTATGATAAAGAAAAAGCGCACCTTGGATGGCTAAATATGTTCTTTGCAAAGTTTTGCAAAGAACATATTTAAAGAAGAACAAGAAAACCACAAACATTTTTGTACTGTCATTTTAAATACTAATGAAAATGACCCAATCTTATAGGAAATGATAACAACGAAAAAAGAATCGTAGTGTTTTTACTTATGATTCTGAAACGAAGAACCAATCAATGTTAAGGTAAGAGTCCATTTTCATCGTGAGCCAAGAGAAAGCTCGTATGAGTAAATAAATAAATATTCAAAACAATGATGATTTTTTTTTCAATATTCATGGGAGTGTGTACACTCACTGGTTCCTGAAGGACAAATAATTAAACAACATTACTACCTGCACATTCTTGTTGAAATCCGTGATTTAATAAGGAACAATGGAAGTGAACATTCGAAGTACAAGTTATGGGTCCTGAACGAAGACAATGCACCGGCTTATTACGCATTGTCTGTCAAGACTTTTCAACCAAATATAGCGTCCCATCGTTATACCACCCCAATTATTCATCAGATCTTACGCTATGCGTCTCCTATCTGCTTCCTAAGACAAAATCTGCATTAAACGAGTAATATTCGAGTCCGTTTAAGCTGTGAAAGAGAAATCGGTTAGAACCTAGAAAGAGCTGACACAAAAGAAGACTTCCAGTACTGTTTCGAACAATGGATGATTCTCATGGCGTATTGTAGGGATAGAGAAGGGGTGTATATTGTAGGTAATAAATAAATACGTGTGACATTAAAATAAAATATTTTACTGCATAAGTTTACTTTTGTTATAGACACACTTTAAAAGCTTAAAAATTCATAATTATGGAAAACTAAAATATAATTGTTGAAAAATAAAATAAATATTTTGAAATTCATGCTTACCACATATGACTCTATGACTGTATCCATTACATCATAATTGTAGATAAGTGTTCTAAGTAAAATAAATGATAGTATTAAACATATAATAAATTGAATGAAATTTAAAATTAATTTACCTTTCCCGTGTGTTTATTAATTTAAATTTAACAATTTAACTAAATATATATATATATATATATATATATAATATGAGCAAAGACTTTTGATGTGTTTGAGAAAAACATTAACGCAGAGTTTCTTGAATAGTTGTTTACTACCCCAAATGGGATAGCGAAGCGAATTGTTAGGATTGCGAAAATTAATTTAGGTATATGGATTTAAAAAACAGCGTTAGAATTGATATCTGTTCATTATCTTTAAATTAATATATGACATTTTAAAAACATTGCTTGGGATTCAAAAGCCATTTTTGAGTGACACCAAGGGTATTAATAATTTTCCATGCAAACCCAGAGACAAGTTGTCTGAGCTATGTAACGGTTTTCACGAAAATGTTAGACTGAATTCAGGATAGGAGCGAGAGTTGCGAATTTCTCATAACTTCTGCAAAGACATTAAGCATTCTTCTGCTATTCCGCATACTTAAGTGAAACATCGTTTTTAGTCTGATGCTTATTAAATGGAAATATTGTTTAGTGTTGTATTGCTCCAAGATTTAATTTCCCATGCCGCAGAAAACAAACTTATCTGTCTCATTAATATGAGATTTTCTTTCAATAAATTTTATATACTTGGAACTAATTGTAAAACTACTCGTTTTTTCCCGTATATGCATATGTATTATTTCAATTATACATTTTGTTTTATAAGATATGATTCAAAGGATTACTAAATTATTTCTTTTCATAAAAAGTTCAAATTTAACAGAAATGCATTCATTATAATAATAAATATCTTAGTACTTCATTTTACTCGTAGTTTAACAAAATAAGCTTTATTCGTAATTAAATATTATAAAAATTAAATGTATATATGTATCGATTTTTAAATAAAATTAGAAATTAAAGAATATGTATTTTTTATGAATGATTATGATCATTAAGGGTAGCTCAAAATATCTTAGCGTTTAGGTGGGGTTGCTTTTCACAAGACTTAACATAGAAGTATCCATTTTTCTTTGAAATATAGATTTTATTCAACCATGAGTAATCAAACATAAATATGTATTTCAATTAGAAGTAGGTTATCTTCAAACAATTTTCTGAATATAAGAGAAGTTCTGTAATGTAAAATGAAAACATGAAAGTCCTATAAGTAAACGATAAATCCAAAAATGCGATATATTGATTAAGGTGGAATGATGTAAAACAAAGTTTTGAATATTGCTGCACAATGGAATCATATAGAAAACTGATTAGTTATCCGCTTACCTTTAAAAAGCGATATTCGGTCAAAAAGTCGATTTCTTTTTATTTAGAGACTTTTATTGAAACCTGATCTACGCTTTCTAGAAGAGTTTGAATTTTGTTTCTATCTTATTTAGAACTTCAGTTTTAAGCATTTTAATAACTATCTGTGTCAATTTTTAGAAGTGGAAGAATTATTCTGCTACCGCAAAAAAATGAATTTTAATATTAGCTAACAATGGTATATTACATAATATCGCCATCAAAATATCTTCCAAAATACAAGATGAATTTCTCAAGACCCAAAATACCAATGAATATGTTGATGGTGTAATATGACAAAGAGTAAAGAAAGAAGCTTTTGTTTGTTGAAAACTGTGAAATTGAGTGCATATGGTGGAATTATACAATTCAACAAAGGATATCAAGATTCCTTGTACAATCTATAACAAAAAAAAAAAAAAAAGATGCACAAAGAAGGAGTTTTCCATCGGAGAGAAAAATTGGCGGAAAGGAAAATTATGTATAGAACAGAAAATAATTAAGACTTCGAAAAAATTTAATGATTTATTTCAGATTTACATAGTTGCAAAGTAACGAGCTCAATTGTGTGTTGACCTACTTCTAGCCAGGATTCAAACTGCCACACCACGTTGCATAGAGTGATAAAGCTCTCTGATGGTCTCCTGAAGTATTTCTTGCCAAATGTGCAACAATTGTCGGGCTAGGTCATCAACATTCCCTGGTAGATGATGTCGCCTTCCCCTCATATCCCAGACATGCTCGATTGGAGAGAGATGTGTCTGGCCAAGGAAGTGTTTGACAAGCTGTAAGACAGTCCATATCAAAACGTACCTATGTGCTCTGGAAATATCTTGCTGAAAAATATGACCTGGGTACAGAAAAAGGAACGGTAGAAAAACTAATCTTAAATTGTCGTTGAAGTACTGCTGTGCTGTAAGTGTCCCTCTAATGAAGACCAAAGAGGTTCTGCTATCAAAGGAAATTGCACCCCAGACCATAACTCCTGGTTGAGGACCTGTGGGGCGTGCAATAGTGAAAGCGGGATTGGAAGACCACCCTGGGAGTCTCCAGACACGTCTTCGATTATCGTCAGGACACAGATTGAAGCAGGATTCGTCGCTTAACGCTATATGTCCCTAGTCAGCATCATTCCAACCTGACCCAGCCAAGCATCACTGTAATCTGGCTCGATTGAGTACAGGCGTGAGTGGTATGTAGCGTAGTGATCGGTAAGAACGTAGATTTCGCTACATCAGCCATCTGTGAATGGTCATGGTGGACACTGGTGTGCGGATTACACGTCTAATGGTTGATAACGATGAATCAGGCACTGTGACAGCTGATCTGACAATCATTCTATCCTTCCGATCTGCTGTGGTCGTAGGTCGACCGCTATGATCATGACGCTAAAAACTGCCATTGTCCACCCTTACTTTCCAGCATCTTCTAATCGCCTCATCGCTTCGACACATACGACGAACGATTCTCCGATTCTGCGTCTTTCAACTCAATGATACGACCTCCTTCAAACTCTGACAGTTGCTCGCAAAGAGCAGCGAGGTATTTTTTGAGTCGTTGAAAGGTATCCTAAATCGCAATAGAATAGAACAGTTGACCATCAGTTTGAGAATCGCTTCTTATATACATCTGCTGATTGCGCATTTCCGATTATCTGTAGCTCCCGCTATTCTTTCTTTGGACACCAGTTTTTTATCATTAGCATGTTCTGACCAAATGTATTTGCATACGAAATTTCATTAGAATCGGCAACTCCTTCTTGAAGCGTCATTTTTTTTGTTATAGAGTGTTAATAAGCTGAACATTGAAATTCCGGGAAACTCCAATTTAAAGGGATAAGAAAAGCTATTTTAAAATTGAATCAGGGATTCGAAGGGCCGGTTGAATGTAAGAGTAGGACAGTTTTAAAGGTCATCAGGAAGAAAAAAATAACCCTTTTAAGTAATACAGGTAGTGAATTTTGCAAATCAAGGGTATTTTAATGTTACATTTTTAATTAATCATGTAAGATTCTGTGCTAAAATTTATTTATATCTTTTTCTCAACATCAAGATTTTCATATTTTGTTTCAGTGCAAAACATCATATTGAAAAATTTTACGCATATACTGTTTTGAAACTTTCATAGAATACTTTATGAACATGAATATTAAGATGAATTTAGGATTTAAACTTCTTTCCAAAGGGAAGAATTTTATTATTTTCATTTTATTGTTGATAAAAGTCATAAACTATCGCAAATTTTTACGTTTTTCCTGTATGTTTAAGTACGACTTCCTATAAATATTTAATTATCAGAGTTATAATTATCAGAAGAGGAACAAATCCTGAATTAAATTAAATTCATTACATTAAAATTGACAAAATTGAAATGTCTCGATTTAAATTTTAATTTTGGTGTTTTAGAAAAGTTTCATATTACTGCAATTTTTATGTATCTTTTCAGCTAAAATATTTAAAGTTTTTTTTTTAATTTATATCGTTTTTACAAGTATTTATTTATATCCTACAGTATAATACATATAAAAAGTTTAAATTTCAATTCTTTAAAAAAGTCCTCTTCGAAGGTAGGTGGTAGGTGACATCGATTACTTAAAAATTAAAAATTAACCTTTATAATTGTTTTAAACACAGTACTGGAATTGAAGTATTTAAACAAGTGAATGTATAACCCAACACGGGGGTAACTCTACGGAAGCAAGTCAAAATTTCCCGGAAACCCCCACATTGCTTTACGTTCCAAATAGTAGGGAATGAGTTGGAAGGAGGGTGGAAAGTCGTAAGAATAGACGGTAAATTCCAATTGGTCGAGAAAAACCGTGGTGGAAATTGATTATTTGGGTAAGAATTAAGCCAAGGCGTAAAACGCTTGATTTTTTTTTCCAAAATAAAAGGCAGATAAATTGTTTCAGTCTATAAATGAGTTTTTTTATAGAAATAATTGACATCAAATAAATATGCTTAACAAACACAACAATATTTTTAAATGTTAACATCATAATAAAAATCATCATAAAATATATTGAACATGTGTCTTCATTTTTGAGATATATATATATATATATATATATATATATATATATATATATATATACTGAAAATTTATGAAAGAATAATTTAAAATATTTAAAAAGACAAAAATCCAGAAAGAAATGTAACAATGAAAGAAAAATAAATGAAAATATGGAACCCAGCAAGTCAAAAAGCAATATCGGGCTGAGGACCGATTAAGCGGGGTTAAGCTAGTTTAATGGTACCAACCTTCCCCCTTTGCGACTTGGTTGGCTGAATTAGGAAATTCAAATTACAAAAGAGTTCATGATTAAAAGATGCAAACAAATTCAGCGATAAAATCTACAAAAATAAAATCTATAATTCCTGGTAGGCTGAATTGGGAAATCCAAATTACAAAAGAGTTCAATGATTAAAAAATGCAAAAAATTTCAACGATTAAATTTACAAAATAAAATCTATCATTCTAAAAATTATCAACAGATCAAAATATAAAAATTACTTACAAAATTCAAAGAAATGAAGATTCAAATATGTGAGTAGTAAGACGGAATTGTCTTTAAGCTTCAAGATGTATATCACATACTCAAAATGAAAAAATATTACACATCATCACCATATAAATTGAAAAAAGATTTAAATCATTGTTTGATTGGTAATAAAATGTAAAAGGATGCAAACAATTGGTTGGTAATAAGTTGTAAGGTAAAGGAGAATAACGTTCCAGAGAGTGAGTAAAAATGTAAGCTGTGTAAATGTAAATAAATAAATTCTTCACGGCTAGACCACTAACAAGCCGACTTTGTGGACCTATTGTTGTGTGGTGGATTTGAAATTGGATCACGATTCGCAAAGATGTTTAATATATTTGTGATGTATCTAAGTATTTAAGAAATTTATTGGATAATCATGATCCAAACAGTTGTAGAAGAATTTTTTAATGTTATTAAATTTGTCTATTTTATGTGTGGTTAATTTGTTATTAAGTAATAAAAAGCCCAATAAAATATTCCTATAAATGGATCTGTGTAGATTAATTTATATATATATATATATATATATATATATATATATATATATATATGTATGTATGTATGTATGTATATATTAAATCCTTTGTGAGACGTTAGTAAAATTACTTTATGAAAAAAAATTCTGGTATATTCTAAGTAATTGCTTTTTCTTTAACACAATACAAGAATAAAGCTTCGCATTTGTTTCAAAAATCCATCACTTATTACAATTATCAGTCTATATTCGAAAATCCCTTTTATTTATATCTAATTCCATCAGCTTTAAAATTATTTAATGCACCTATCAAACAGTTATTAAAAAATCTTATTAGTTTAAACATCTTTTTTTAACTTCATTCTGATTATTTATAATTATCATTTTGAAGGGTGAAAAATTTTGATAGCGATTTTTTTTTATTTTTGACCATATTTAAAAAATAAGCAAATATAGGTTTTTGAGTTATAAATAATTATATGAAATGCCGAAGAACCTACTTGCAGTTTACCTTACAATTCTTTTCACAGCTTTTTAGAATTTCGAAATCGTTATCATCCAATTCACACGAATCTAAAAAATAAAAAAAAAAAAAATATTTATCTCTAAAGGAGGAACGTAGAGTACTCCAAATACTAGTTTAGCCCTGATACTAAATTTAAAGCCAGAATTTGCTATTTGAAATGCAATGGTTTTGAAATAATATTGTCCATTATTCTTATTATTTAATTAAAAAAAGGGAGATAGTTTTTTTGAAGTGTTTACCTACCTCTGATAACTTAAGTTTTTTATCAACTTTTTTTTTCTGAAAAAATAATAATGCCTTTGGAAATTATTTTTATAAACTGTCCTCTTGAGATGACATAAAAATTTCTTTTTTATAAGTTGATATGTAGACATGAATTATGACTGCATTAAGAGATTTATCAAGAATTTTCATATGCGTACTAAAAAGAACCTACCAAACCTACACATCCTCATCGGTTTTTCTACCATCGTCAATCCTGCTTCACAATCCGCACATGGCTTATAATAACTCCTCGAGCACATTTCTCTGCACATCTGAAAATTATACGAACATAAATTATTGAAATGTAATGAACAGTACAATCAACTTTAAGAAGCGAATGGAATGTTGTTTCGAAAAGTACTTCCTGTGAACGAGGTCCAGTTTTATTGTTCTTTTTCCATAAGCCTTCGTAATCCGTGCAGTTGGTTTCATAAGGAGATTCGAGAAGGTGCACTTCTTCCTAAAAATAGAATTTTGAAAAATCAGAACATTAAACAAATAATCGAAGAATTATAATAATGTTAAACACATGATTGATATTTCTGAAAATTGAAAATATAATCATAAAATTCCAGCATGCGTTGTAATCTGAACATCTAATCATTGACCTTCATCATGTGTATTCATGCATCAAGTTCTCTAAAAACTGAAGAAACATGAAAGGGCTCAGAAAGATATTTTGTTATGGAACTCAGTAGGATAAAAATGAGTAGTGGGCTATATTGACTTTAAGTAATTTTCCTGATAACAAAAACATTTCGATTAAGGCAACACTTACTTACTTAAATTTTAAAGTAGTAACATATAAAGATTATTGTAATAAAGTGGGAAATCTCCCTAATAGATAGGTGTATTTTCTCCATGCCGGCCCAAATGGGAATGGTGATAAAATAACAAATACGCTAAGTCATAACCCAGACTATTATCCGTGGTTCTCTGTCGGGTGAGGTCATTACAAACCCCTTTAATAGGAGGGAAAATCTAATTTTCAGCTCCAGTTGAAAATTGGCTTAAGACCTCTCAGAAAGTACGGGAACGAATGTGTTTTTAGATTTAACTTGTTGCTTAGAACTTTATAATGATGAGTTTTTATTTCAAAGAATGATAATATGGATGAAAATATATCAATTACTTGAAGTGTAACTTTTTCAACAATATTACTTTTAAAATAATGATAAAACAATATTAATCTAAATAAACTAAATTTAGTTCAAATACATATATGATTTTATTTAAAATAAGGCATTTTATTGCATAATATGTAGTGATATTTTCTTCATCAATTGTTTCTAAAAATAGTTAAGTCCCCGTTTAGGCATTTTTTTTAAAGATACATCTTAGAAATATATAAATATGTACAAAAAAGTTAATTAAAGCTAGATCATAGAACTACTTTACTTAAAATTTGATTTTTTTTTAATAAATATGCAACCTTTTGAATGAAATCTGAAATGTTCACGAAAAGAAACGAAAACATGAATGCAACGAACGCCAGATAAAACTAAAACGCTGTGGGAGAGTATGGTCTCCGCGGGCGTAAAGGCTCATAAACCATCTTTCT
>BMAW01089888.1:0-33844 GCA_019974015.1 Nephila pilipes
CCTATTTTAACTATTCGTTTGCGAGTTAATCCAGTATTTAAAAATATTTTAAGTATTTTTAAAAATAGGAGCAAAAAAGTAATTCCACAGAAGCATTACTTATTTTTGCTCTTTCAGATGCACTTTATTGCATTCAAATAGATTAAATAGTAAAGATATGAGAATTTAAGTCGAAATTCCATTGGATTAACATTACGGCCACGAAATCAAAATGGCGGGTAGACGGGAGCTTTAAATAATTTCGATTTTTCAAATTACGTTCCGTTGTTTTTGAAAGAAAAAGAAACAAAGGAAAGGAAAAAAGTGACTCTTTTTGTCCAAATGTAAGATCTTAAAATACATTCGCGTATACAACTTTATATATTGAAATGGATATTATGAGCATATTATTTTTGTCGTGAAACTCAGGAATAAAAAACCGAAGTCTCCTGACAGGCTAGCTTCCAGGATTTTAAAAAAATGATCCAGAGGAATTCCTGTTTTAAAAAGGTACGAAATATTACGTATTTTAAGAAGATACAAAATAAAAATTTCAAGGATTTAAAATCGTTTGGAGCAAGGAAATTTAGAGGTTGCGAATAAATTTTGCTAGATTTTATGTTATATAAATGTGATTATATTATGCGTGTGACTGATTGTTTGCTTAAATTAATTTATAATAGTTTCTGACCAATGTGACAGATAGTCTGTTTGTATTTTGTCTTTAATAAAGGAGTATTATTTTCAAAGTTTTTGTTCACCCATGTAATTTTTATCGAATTCAAAATGAGAAAATACTGTCGAAGTGAATAAAATAAATACATTTTGCTATATCAGTGGGCCTTAAGCTTTCACAGAGGCTTGAAAATTAAAATCTTATGCGATTTAATTCATCTTTTGATGTTGTTTTCACGAAATCTGAAGCTATAGCAATTAATTTTTTTACTAGTGTTGCATGGATAATATCATCCAGAAGTAAATGTAGAGGATAAAATTAAAGAAAAAGTAAAAAAGGTGTTTTTTTTTTTTTTTCGAAGTTGCATCCTAAAAATGTTTAAAAAACTATATTAATGCTTTCTCGCATACACGAAACTTTTGAAATGAACTTTAAGTTACTTTGATTTATGTATTCAGTTTCATGGAAACTTCAACTTGTGATCATACTCTTGATCTCCTAATTAAATAAAAATCAATCAGCGTAAATTAAGAGGTGAGAACAATTCCGATATTTACAGTTTTATAATAATTGTTGCGAATTGGAATGATAGACATGTTAATCAGTGCAGTCTAATTTTACTTATTTCCTTAGTAGTAGTAGTCCATAAGTTAGAAACTCTAGGTCGGTGTTGTTTCCGTCGAGTCGTATTTTCGAGTCCTGTTGCCATTAAGGTTGCTGTATAGCAAGGCTAATGCATTAAATCTGACTGAGATCCAAAGTCCTTCCGATGGCGCCTTATTGGAAGATTGGAGAGGGAGGTGAAGCTCAGGCGTTGTCCGCCTTAGGTTCAAAGTGGGAGTCTCCAATAGCTCAACATTTGCTTCCTAAGAGGACATTGAAAACAATAAATCAAAAATCTAAACAAAAATGTACAATCATGTCTATATGCTCTTATACACCCCATACATTTATTAAAATGCTTAATACACGGTGAAGAGTTTTGTTCAAAATGACGATATTTAGAACTTTCTAAGACAATTTTAGACTGTTTACAAACACTTCCTTTCTAATTATTTGATTCAATAGGGCAATTTTACAGTTATATATATATATATATCTCATATTATATATAAATGAATTCATCGGACTAAAAACTATATAGATGACTGCCATCCATATAAGGAGACAGAACTGAACAACAATGGAGGGGATGGTGTGGCTGCTGAACTGTAGCATGACAGACAAAATGGCGTAAGAACAACAGTTAGAATGCTTGGCGTTAGTGAGTTTTAAATGTTAATTATGTGTTGTGTGACTGGCCCAAAATAAATGGAATCTTTGTAATAAAGATGGATTGATTAGTGTATCTGGTAGGGAATGGGAATCTTCAAGATAGAACTAAGGACCTACAGTGGACAAAATATTACTATGTGTGTGCGTGTATTGTACATGCTCTTTATATATAAAATTAAATGAAAGCAGTCCACGTTTATCTCCGTTTCTTACAAGATTTCTTACTTTGGTGCAATGCAATTATATAATTTTAGTAGCCATTTTGCTTAGTTTTGATCTAGCCCACGACTGTTACCCATAACTTATTAAGTAAAAATAGCACCGGTAAAAATGAGTTTTGAATATTGGAGTTTTATTAAAACTACGCATAAGAACATATTTTTAACAAGATAATAGAATTACAAAGAGTTTGAAGCGGTATTTTCACCTTGACGTGGGTTGCAGAACCATTTGGAGAGCTGGTGAAACTAGGCGTAAGGTACAGTTCTTTAAATAACTAGTTTCAATCAATCAGTTTTATTGAGTTTATGATTTGGTATCGTACTATCATCCAGAACAGTGTGCAGAGAATTTCAGCTCAGATTGAGCGCTTTAAGATGTAAGGAAAAGCTTTTCAAGACATATAGACATATAATGCAGATATAAGGAGAGCCATTAAAATTATGGTTTGTTCCGGAAGATTTACGTGAGAGCCCAGTTTGTAAAATAACGGCCTGGTTGGTAGCGAAGTTGAAGATCAATTCCACTCTAGATTTCAAATTAGAACGGAGCTGTGGGGAGCACAAGAGTACTTCAAAATGCTTACGTTGTAGTAGAGTGGGCAAGGAACACGTGGATCAAGCACGTCATCCGGGCAATGGCTCAGAGTGATGCGAACTCTATTTTCACGGAGATGCATGTATTTCAGTACAATTTATATGGTGAGAGGGTATAGGTTGCAATTTTTTCATTTTAAAATGTGTATTTCATTCGTTTGATGATCAGTGGAAGTACGAGAAGTTGATGCAGAAAAGTTCTTTTTGCACAGAAATTTTTAAAATGATATTATCTCTGGATTAGTAAAAGTATTGTGATAATCGTTTATGATGGCAGTCTTTTTATCAACAGTATTTTCTTTCACATACTCTATATCGATGTTTTTCATGCGTCTGTATCGGCATAATATGTGATTATTTACAGAAGTAATTACCCTGGAATCAGACTTAATGCAGACGTTCAGTTGATAAAACGTATTGAATTCAAGTCAGAATCTATAAATAATTATATTACCCGATATAACGAATAAAAATGTATCTTTATCTTTCCTGCTAGTTAGATGTTTATTAACATAGCACTTCAGAAGAACTCAGAAATGGCCAGTAACATTGCTCATAATTTTGAATATCAAATCAATTGGTAGAATAATAATGCATGGATCAATAAGTTTCCAGGACTAGCTTAGGATGGCGCTCATAAACCAATAGCAAAGTCTTTCATTTAACCCACAGCACAGCAGAACGTGGGAATTTTAAGTCGATCGGACCAGAAACGGCCTGAGTTATCAGGGTTGGAATGATCGATTTTGTAGTTGTTTTAAAATGAAACCAGGTTCTTATTTCTGATAAGCATTGTTTTAATGGGTAAAACACCGTGCAAGTGGAACAATGGATTGAAAATGTTACCCGGACTCTTGTCCAATGACAACAGTTGTCTAATTGGGTTTGCCGAGGTTAAATGTGGTGTACAAACTGGAAATGACCATGGAACGCTCAGGTGATGAATACAAATAATTGCACCAGAAATGTAGTGAAGTGACAAAATTATAATGAAGATCAGCAAAGTGAAACTCCGTAGGATTGCTGGGATGACACAGATATCATATGGAAGTGTATTTACTATCCTTCATGAAAAATTGAGCATGGAAAAGGTTTTTTCCAAGTGGGTGCCGCGATTGCTTTCGATGGAACAAAAACAGCAACGAGTCGATGATTCAGAAAGCTGTTTATCGCTATTTACTCGCAACAAAAAAGATTTCTTGCGTCGTTACGTGACCGTGGACGAAACATGGATACATCACTACACTCCAGAGTCGAAGCGGCAGTGGCGCACAGCTGGCGAAAGCCGTCCGAAGCGTCCGAAAACGCAGCAGTCAGCTAGCAAAGTCATGGCGTCAGTTTTTTGGGATACGCATGGCGTGATTTTCATTGACTACCTCGAAAAGGTAAATCGATCAACAGTGATTATTATATTGACTTGCTGGTGCGTTTGAAGTAGGAAATCGCAAAAAAACGACCGCACAGTCTCGGGACTTATTGATCCATGTGTTACCTGAGCTCGCACTCATCTCTTCAAACTTCCACACCACTCCTGTAAGAGAATTTGAAGTCTCAACAGATTTTACGTGCATCAAACTATTTCTTTTTACTCTACTTACAAAAACAATTACGAGTTAGCTATCAGTTTTGAAAATTGTTGCAGAATTTTCTATCATTAGCATATTGTTAAAATCCTATACATTATATCGAATGCAAAAAAAAAATCGCTAACGTAACTGTGTATAAGTTTTAATTCAATAGTTTTCCGTTGCTAAAAAAGAGCAAATTGTCCGTAAGGTTACTTTGTACAGAATTCATAAAAAATCCAAAAAGTGAATTTCAAAGTATATGGAACCAAGAGAAATGTCTGTTATATAGAGGTTTCTTATTCAAGAGGTTCTATTGTATTATAAAAATCAGTATTATTTAAATGAGTAAGTTCGAATACAAATTGTTAATTCGTGAAATATTTTTTTTTTATTTCAGTTAGGATTATTCTTTTAACACTCTCCCTCCTTCTGTTAGTACATTATTTAGAGAAGCCTGTTTCCATTCCTAGTTTCATTAATTCAATTATAAGATAAAAAAAAATTCTCATATGAAAATTCATTTTTCCTCTGAATCATTATATGTAACTGATATGAATGTAATATTTAACAGCGGGTAAAAACCTACTGATGCTACTAAAGAAAATTTGTTTCAAAGTAAAGAAGGAAATTCTTGCCTTAGAAGAATGTATGTGTAAAATCCAAATTATCTGCACCACTATTTCTTACAGCAACGAACGAACAATTAAATGTATTTTTGAATATAACTCGGTACTTTTAAGTAATATCAAAAAAGTTATTCCTTCCACAATTAACTTTTCTGGAATATAAACATTTGGGTTTTGCAACTGAGAGTAGAGTGCTAAGCACTTGCCATGTATATAGTTAGAGTGGAAAATTAAAAGGAAATCAGCTACATTGATACATTTAAAAACTATTTATACTTACATATTGAATGAAATAATAAATACTATTTACGAGTACTTTAGTTTTACGTCATTTCCTTTTCTATAATGGATTCCTCAGAAAGCTTGTATTCGTTCACACACTTAATTAAGCGAGTTTTCTACAACGTGAAAAGAATAATTAACCTTATTTATTAAACATTCTTTTTTATTGCCAACAGGCACGCGAAACCTGTATCAATAAGGAAAATGCTTTACAGAAGAAAAGCGTTTATGAAATAGTTGAAATACAACATATATAAGCTACATAGTATTTAAACATTTTCAATACACAAAAAATAGTAAGTATGCAAGCATTCATTTATTTAAGTATTATTATTACAATAAATGTTTATTTTCTTTCAATTTAGGGAAACTGAAGTAGATTGTATTCGACTTAAAGAAGTAAAATAAACAACACGATTTAAATAGTTTAGGCTTAATTTGTTCTTTTTTTTTTTTTTTTTTTTTTTAATAAGCTATTCCAATTCAGAGGTATATTTTAAATTCAAAATGGAGTAATGTTAATCAAATGTCATTAAAATATCTGTTTAAAACTGAATTTAGCTGAGTGTGGCTACCTCCAATACGACATAAAAACTTAATTATATACATATTAAAAGGAAAAATTTGTGTTTAAAAGTCTAAATATTTTTTAAAAATATATGAATATAAAACATTTGTCCAAAAAAAGCTTGTAAAATTTTAACAGTAAAATTATCTCTTTTTTTCCCTTTGAATCAATCAAATACATAAGCAGCATTTCGCTAAGGAAACACCATAAACAAGGTCATGAAAAATAATTGTGTCACAAAAAAATTCAATGGTTAACGTCATATTTAAACATTTACATTTTTACCAGACTGGACAAGTAAACAGGATATTTCTCCCAAATCTGATGCATCCACTGTAAATTAAAAGTTTTGTAATAGCATTAATGAAATATCTTTAAGATGCAAATTATTTTAAAAATCTTTAAATTTTTTAACATGTAGTAAAAAAAATAAATTTTCCAGTTACTTTAGCTCCTAAAATTCAAGCAAACCTCAAATTATCACATCAAATCAATTATACTTCCAAAATATTTTATTAAAACTATTTACATAGTTGAAGCACTCTAAATTAATTTTTTAAGCTCCTCCTTTAAAATTCTTCACACAAATGAATTTTCTTAGCTTTTACTATTGCTCGTTTCAAATTCTCCACAGAAATTATTTAAAATTTTTCCTATTAAGTTTTTAACTTCTGGGCAAGTGCTCAAACCAATATTCTGGCTCAAATTAAATATCATCCAACCTGGGGATGAAAGCCCAAAAGGGTTATGCATCCCTATAATATATTTTCCGTTTTCAGTAAATTATATAAAAATGACCACAAAAATAAAACTTGTCGACAAATTTAAAACTTGAACAAAAAAATATATATAAAACTTGAACGACAAATATAAAATAGGTTGACAGGCTTTACTGGAGCTCCTGAGCCAACGACTCTAAATCTCCATATCAGAGCAGTTGGGGATGCTTGACTTTGGCTTTTTCCAGCCCTGAATTGCATAAAAGATATTTTGGATGGCTTTATAGTGTAAAATTAATTTATCAGAGTGATTTAAAATTTAAAAAATATAAAACTTGACAAATATAATCGACAAATATAAAACTTGACAAATATAGTCGACAAAAATAAAACTTGACAAATATAGTCGACAAAAATAAAACTTGAACAAAAATAAATTGTTCGTTGAAGCATATGTTGCGTCATGAAATTAAAGTGAAGATGAAACTATTATTTTTTGTACATTTTTAATCCATGCCTCTCTTTTGGAAAAAGAAACTAGATTTATTTCCGCGAACATTTGTAGAAATAGCTGTTTTAACCAATAGTATTACATTATCTTTAGCATATTATTATTACATTTCACGAATTAGAATAAACTCAGCTTTAGAAGCACAAAAGATATAATATAATAAAAAATATAATATATAAAAGATATAATATATAAAAAAGATATAATATATAAAAGATATAGGCAAGGATAAAATTTTGTGCTTCTAAAGCTTAAAACCCTTTGTGGCATAAACTATTTTCTTTAATATTTAAAATTTGTGATATTAAAAACGGAACATTTATTACAAAGTTATGATTCTTCACTTCCTTTACTAATTTAGTAAACTGCTGTTTGTAGAAAATGCAACACCATGAAGGAATCATCAGAATCAAATGAAATTCGCAGCAAATGTCAATTATAGGATATTATGCAAATTAATAAAGTTTCAGAGCCATCGCGCGTGCGCGGCGCGCGCAGCGCCCTCTGAATTGATGCTGAAAGCGTATAAATAAAGTGCTGTAGCGGGACGTTGAAAAAAGTCTATGATTATTTGTTAGTGGCAAACGTTTAGTGAGACCTGAGTATGCCTCCACGACGGAAGAATAAGAAATTCAAGCAGGAGTTTGAACGAGGGAGGATAATCGGCCTTCGAGAAGGAGGATTTTCCTATCGCGCAATAGCAGCTCGTATGCAGCGGAACAGTTCCACAGTGATGCGAGTTTGGAAGCAGTGGACCGACGAGCACCGAACAACTCGAAAAACAGGCACTGGACGACAGAAGGTGACGTCAGAGCGCGATGATCGACACCTGCTCCGCATGGCGGTGAATGATCGCACAGCTTCCTCCAGGCAGCTGGCAGCACGTTGGTCTACTGCTACAGGTGTACAATTGTCGGCTTCGTCAATTCGTCGTCGTCTGCTGCGCCGTGGATTGCGTGCAAGGGTCCCTTTATACAGGATTCCCCTCACGGCGAATCATCGACGGCTGCGTCGGCAGTGGGCTCTTGAGCACAGAGACAGGCGAGCTGATTGGCACCAAGTTGTCTTTTCAGATGAATCACGCTTCAATTTGTGGACCCATGATGGCCGTGTTCGTGTTAGACGTTATGCCGGTCAACGCTGCCTTCCTGAGTGTATTATTGAACGACATAGTGGTCGAACACCCGGAGTTATGGTCTGGGGTGCGATTTCGTATCATGGACGATCCAATTTGATACGAATTGAGGGTAATCTCAATAGCAACAGGTACGTCCGTGAAGTGCTACAGCCCGAAGTCGTTCCTTTCCTTCAAGGCATCCCTGGAGCTATCTTTCAGCAGGATAATGCATATGTCGCCTATTGAGCACGTGTGGGATATGGTTGGTCGGCGTCTCGCTCGTGATCCGCGTCCTGCAGTTTCCAAAGACGAACTTTGGTTGCGCATACAAGCGATATGGAATTCTCTTCCTCAAGCAGATATTCAACATCTGTTTGACTCCATGCCACGTCGTATAGCAGCACTTATTGCAGCGCATGGTGGCTGCACCAAATACTGATTTCGGACGCTTAATTTGTTTCTTTTGTTTTGAAAATTTCATCATTTATTTGTATCAGTACAAGTCGTTTCTGCATTAAATTTCATTTGATTCTGATGATTCTTTCATGGTGTTGCATTTTCTACAAACAGCAGTATAGAAATATAAACTAATGTGTAAAGTCGGTAATAATTACACTCTTTAAATAATCCATGATTCTCATTTTAATGTGAGAATAATAAAACCAATGAATCCTAAAGATTATTCATGCAGAAAAATTACGGAATTTTTGGATGCCTTTTCTCGAACCTTCCAACTTGAAAAGCTGAACTTTTATTTACTTTAAAGGGAATAATAAAAACCTGTTCAAACATTAGGTAGTTTTAATCTTCCAGTATGACAACACATTTATTTTCAGCATTGAATAAAGATATTTATTTAAAATATATGTTAAGGATGGTTTATATTTCTTTTTCCTTATGAGCTGAAATCATAAAAATGTTCTCCGCTTTTTTATTTAGTTTTCTATCTATTTTTTAACACATCTTCTTCCTCTGGTCTTCTTATTCGTAGCAAAAAGATTGGGAAAATCAAACCTAAAAAAAGAAATTATCTACGTAATGCGTTGCCTTGGTAACCAAACGGTTGTCTAGAGAGCGAAAATACAAAAATTAAACTATTTCAAAAACCATTTTTTAATTTGAAATAGAATTTACATGATCATTTCCTTGGGGAATTTTTTGCTTCAAATCTAAACACACGATTGCTTTTAACATTTTAAAAAATACACGTATGAATTCATATTTAAAAAAAAATATTACAAAATACTAAGCATTTTCTACCGACAAAGTAAAAGCCTTTTTGGTTTAAAATCGTTTGGGGAAAGAAAATGTAGAGGTGTTCAATAAATATTGCTGTATTCATGTTTTAAATCAGATATATTTCATAATATGATGGATTGCTTAAATTAATTAGTTTGTTGCCGACTTCGAATGTCTGTATGTGTTTTATCTTCAATACAAGAGTATTATGTTAAAAATATATTTGTGCATATAATATCGCATTTTTTTATAGTCAAAAACTTTAAGAAACCATACAATTTTAAAACAGAATAATTCCAAAACTTTTGCAAGATATGCAACACAAGATGCAATACTTTTCACAAAAAATCTTCAAACCATTAAATTAAATTTCAAAATATGTCACTTTTTTTACATTCATAAATATTAAGAATCAAAACTAAGACAATAACAATTTTAATTAAACAGCAAGCAATGTTATTATCATAATTATCATCTTAAATCAATACTGTTTTAAAAATTACTAATTAAAAATTAATTTGTTTAATTATTGTAAATTTAATAAAATATGAAAAATTACGTGATTATAGTGAAAATTTAACTTGTGCTGAAGTTGAATTTGTCCACGGAAAGTTGATATTTTCTTCTTAATTAGTTCACATACATGATTGAGAATATTTTTCCTTTTGGTTGGGCTTGCACTGTTTCCGAATTTGAAGCTTTCTGCAGGAATACTGCACTTCTGTCAGAATGGTTATTCCTGGATTCGCAAGAATTATTTAAAGTCCTCTTTAGTTCTGTTACAAATGATATAGGGTGAACATACCGAACGCCTCTCAGAAGATAGGTGGTAAAAGAAAATCCTTGAAAATTGAGGGTGATATTCCGTCTCTCTCTCTCTCTCTCTCTCTAAATATGAAGTCTAAATATGAGTATTAATCTGACGTTTATCCTGGATAGGCACACTCATCCTGCCGGCTTTAATGTAAAGACTCATCCCAAAATTCTCACCAGTAGATTCATAGTTCTCACTTCGCATCTAATAAGAGTTCTCTGTGGCCATTTATTGGATGCCTATTGCATTTTTTAAAATTAAAACTTTATAAGCATTCCCTTTCTCCCAAAAAAATTTACGTTTTGTAAATAAAGAAAATGAGAAAAATACCAAACTTTTGTAAGGCAATACGTTTTTTTCCAAAATAAATAAATATTAGAAAATGAATTCAATGTATATTGAATTACCACACAAATTATTAATATTATAAAAAAATCAACGACAATAACATGGGAAAATCTGTATTTTTCATTCCAAACTAAACACATTAGATATTTCTCAGTTTATAAAGCGAGGAATTTTCCCATTGAATATTTCAACAATCGTCAAATCCATTATCAAAATACAACTAGCTTGAAACTATTTAATTCATTTATTCAAAATCCATAATGAGTAACTTCGTGAAATAATTATTTCCTACTTTAAAAAAGAAGAGAGAAAAATCTCATTCATCAAAATCATGCATCAAGTAATTGAAGGGCATTGACTCTTTTAGTATAAATTATTTTTGAGTCTTAATGATATATTAATGTCTTATAACAGGAATGACAGTATAACTCGATTTTAATGTTACATTGAAATATAATAGCAAGCATTAGAATTTTACAAAGAAGTGTTATTTTTGTAAGAGTCATTTGGTAATGTCAGGTTATATGTACAAATTAAATAAATAATTTGAATAAAACAAACTGAGGCACAAAACATTTTTCAAACTCCCGTCTACTGGCAATATAGAATTAGTGAACGTAATGTAAATCCTCGTTCTTCTACAAAGAGGAACTTCTGCAACGGCTTTCAAATCAATACTATTTTATCTATTTCAATCCAAAGCAGTGCATCCAAAAGACCAAAAAATAATGAAGATTTTTCTACGGAATTACATTTTCTTCCTTTTTTGAAAAATATTTTAGAATAGTTTTTTAAAGATTGAAAAACCTATAAACGAATAATTACAATAGAGTTAAAATATTTTTTTAAAAAATCGGAGCGAAAATGTAATTCCGCTTAAAAGTTTATTATTTTTTGTTCTTTCGGATGCATTTCTTTGCATTCAAACACATAAAACAGAGATATTTGAGAATTGTAGTAGAAATTCCACAGCATTTACATTAAACTCATAAAATCAAAATGGTCGGTACACGGCAGCTAGAAATCTCTCATTTATGAGCCATTTTGATTTTGTGACCATAATGTTACTCTAAGGAATTCCTTATTTCTCTACCTCAAAGTCTATTTTGTGGATATGAATATAACGAAGTACATTTAAATGACATAAGACAAATGTTTGTTTCTGTGTAATTACAGGAATAAAATAAGAACTTTTGTTTCAATGAAATAAGAATTTTAAAATAAAAGGATGACTGCTATAACAATACGTTTTTTTAAAAGAAATTTCATAACTGTTGTTGACCGTGGTAGCCTAGTGGTCATAGTCGCAGGCTCGCGGCCGGAGGTTTTCGTTGAATCGGGGGTTCAAGCCTTGATGCCACTAAAGACTCGCCATGTAGCTGGGGCTGATGCACGTAAAATCTGCCGATGCTCCAAGTCCTTCCATCGCGGAAGGTGGTAGTGCCAGCTCAAGCGTCGTACTCGCCACTCGACCGAAGTTCGAAATTATTCGCCACTAACCCTCGTGTTGCTTCTTGTGCGACGTTAATAAAACCAACAAAATCATTACTGGTGAAAGCAGGAGTGAATGGGGACACAAGGAAATCCCAAAATATCTATATCTATTACATATATATCAAGAAACTAAGTTAAATCACAAAGAGAAATATTCATAGTGATACAGTTTGGTTTGGTTTTATTAACATCGCACTAGAAGCAACACGAGGGCAATTGGCGACGGACCTCATAATTTTGAACCACGGTCAAGTGACGAGGACGACACCTGAGCTGGCACCCCCTCTCCTAACATCCCCTCCATGCCAACGGGAGGACTTCGGACGCGACATAATTAACGTGCATCAGCCCCGGTTACACGGCAGATTTTTAGTGGCATTAAGGCTTGAACTCGGGACTCGACGAAAACCGCCGGATGCGAATCCTCGGCCACCATAAAGATATGGATGTAACTTACTAAAAGTTATCAATCACGTAGTCTGAAATTCATTTAGAACTATAAAGATTTTTTTTTCATGCATTTTTGTACCTAATATAATTTGATTTGCTCTAATATAATTTGATTAAATTTTGGTTTGAAGGATTAGTGATGAGAACATATCTAATTAAAGGTATAATTTAAATATAGTTTTATTTCAATACTAGAATTAAAGATCATTCTAAATTATTGTTATTCTGCTGATATGTAAAAAAATATAATGCAAAATCTAATAACGTACTATCACTTGTAAGTTCCACTACATTTTTTCCAGTTTTATTTACGTCTTAAAATATAAAATATTTTTTGTCGCGAACAAGCAAATCATGCTATTGATGTTGATGTTGATTTCTTTGGAAGCCTAGGCCGCTGGAAGCACACAGTTTTCAATTATGTTTGTGGTCGTAGACATTTCCTCTTATTACAAACACTAACTGTGGCTAAGTCTGATATTGATTATTAGGAAAGTAAACAAAAGTAATATAGTAAACATAGATTCACAAAGAAAATGTATCATTCAATTTCATTCCCTACTTTGCGTAGCTGTGGCTGTGATATGGAATGAGAGGAAAGAAAGAGAGAAAAAATGATTTTCGCTCAAAATCCCTTTTTTTTTTTTTTTTTTTTTTTTTTTTGTAAAGTTATTGATTTTTTATAGCCAGTATTTTTGTTTTTCTGTTTCCTGCAAAGACATAGAGATGAGTAACTGTCCATGAAAGAAGCATTCGTTTATTTAAATTAAAACCGTACACTTGCCAAGACTGTTATGCATGTGTGTATATATATATATATATAACTACTAATTACTTATTGATAATTAGCTATAATATTATAAGCATTATAACCATATATTAATAAATAATTAAAAAATTTAAATGTAATCATAAAAAAAATTATAATTAAATAATTTTACAAGTATAATAATGTCAAGTAGTTACAATTTTAAATTATATTTCAACACTTTTTGTTGTTTAAATTTGTATATTATGTAAAGTATAAAGAATAAAATAAGTAATTAAATTTATTTTTAAAATTTATACTAACTAAATCTAAACATATAGTAACGTTATGCAGAAAGCATTAAACACAATATACCTAATTTTTTTGGAATGACTCTGTGATAAAGGATAAATTCATTCATTTATTTAGCAAACAAACATTCAATCTTTTATGAAATTAAATTTTTATCCACGCATCGGTATATAAAAAAAAAAGACACGCATTTTACACTTTCTCTCCAAAACATTAAACCAGGAAACGTAACTCACACTTTTCGGGCATGCTTAAAAGAACAATTAAAGAATTCTTCAACGGCGTTCAACAATAAGAAATTTGGTGAAAAAATGGCTAAAAACAAAGAAGAACTATATAACATATTTATGAAATATCTCCTACTTTTTTTCAAAAATCGCCTGCTGCTTCTTATGAATATCAACAAAGGAAGAAAAAAGAAAAGAAAAGACGTGACTAAGTAGAAGAGCTATCAGAATCAACAAGCACCAATTCGCCAAAGTGAAATCGTTATCGCACCCGAAAATCACCAGTCGCCAAAGAGAACCCGATACTTCACTTTAACTCAAATCAAATTAATTTAATACAATATTCAGAATGAAATCAACTAACCTTTATTTTTTTGGAAACTTATGCAATCAAATTACTTCTCAGATAAAATCAAATCAATTGTAACCTTTTCTTAAATATTTTCGATACATTTTGTATTAAATATGCACATAAATCAATTGGTAACAAATATACCTTTTTTCACCCAATGACATGTATTCTTCCTATTTACATCAAACTAAGAAAAAAAAACAATTTCCAAATGTCTAACGTTTTTATTGTGCTACAATTTTTAAAATTCTTAATTCTTATTTTTTAAAATTAAACTTAATCCTATTTGCTGTTAGAATAATTGCAGTACTGATCTTTAAGTTGGCGTTAACAATCAATCTGCCTCTGACTGTTTATAATTTACTTCCAATTTAAAAGAAAAAAAAATAATTTAGATTAGATTAAGGATATTGTAGAAAATCGCCAAAAAACAGTTATAAAGTTCTATCTGGAACAGAAAAACATAGCAGATAAATAAAAACATATATACGTTTTATTCCTTAGGTTGCATCGCTATAAGTAAAACAGATTAAATTTGAGAGAAATAGTTAAAATTTCATATAATTAATACAGAATTCGCGAATAGAAAACAGATAAATGAGAGTCTTTTGATTTATAGTTTGTCATATTTAAAAGCAACATAAGAGCTATTGGCGACGAACTTCGTAGCTTTGAATCTCAGTCAAGTGACGAAAACAACAAATGAAGTACCTTTCTCTCCAAATTTCCACACTATGCCAAAGGGAAGATTTGGAGCTTTAACAAATACAACGGGCATCAGCCCAGCTTCCATGGGGTCTTTAATGTCGGCAGAACTCGAATTCTCGACTCGACAAGATCAATGCCAGCGTTGAGTTCGTGACCTTGACCACTAGGCTACCACTGTCGCTAAACGTGAGTCTAAAGAAAGAATACATATTGTACGCTACAATGACGTTTATAGGAACTATTTTTATTTACTTATAGAGCCCCAATTGTAAAAGCTTAAACATTCTAGAGCTGTAACACTTATATATATATATTTAATAAGTCGCAAATACATATCCATTATTGGTTCGTTTGCATTAGTTAAGAACTTTTCAGGCTATTATTTTAGTAAAGTAAATATTACATATTATTAAATTAATAGTTGATTATTCAATAATTATTTATTAAATATTAATAGTAATAATAATAGAATAATAACTCATGACATATAAAATAGTTTTAAAGTAAATTATATGTTTTGAACATACGCATAAATGTGTCTCAATTACGTTAGTCAATTTGTAAGAAGTAGAGTTCGACATTTTAAGCTTAATTGCCAAGACGTGTTTAATCATGTATCAATGCCAAAGAAACATGGGCTGGGTAGAATGGAAGCATCAGAGAGTTTGAAAAGAGTCGAAAGTTTTCTTTTATATTCTTTTTTCTATTCTTTTTCATATTTAGAATTATCGAACATCCCATCGAGATTAAAATTGTTATTTTCAATGTCCAACGATAGAAATTCAATTAGTTTTTCTTTTTCAGGGGAAATCAGTTATTTAATCTGCAATATCCACAAGATATTAAT
Source organism: Nephila pilipes (assembly GCA_019974015.1). Taxonomy (NCBI): domain Eukaryota; kingdom Metazoa; phylum Arthropoda; class Arachnida; order Araneae; family Nephilidae; genus Nephila; species Nephila pilipes. The sequence goes on from BMAW01089888.1 coordinate 15,676, forward strand.
TTCAGAGTAAAACTTAATGTTACCAAGATATGGAAACTAATCTGATTTGAAAGAACTGCTGAATTCCGCGATGTTTGGTGAAAAAGTCCTCAGAACTTGTATTAATGATATTCGTTTTACGTCATTGAATCTCTTAGATCCCAATTCCAGTATAAAGACAATTAACAATAGTTAAACTAATATTATTGACGCCGCATTTAATGAGACAATGTTCTTATCCTTGCACATGTCAACATAGACATCTAGGAATGTGCAGATTTGCTAGCCGAGAAAACGCGAATAGTGAGCCGATTTCTCTTACCATCACACTAGAGGAAGTAAACGCTGTAGCTAATTGCAGGCTTCTCAGCCAGCCTCTGATTAAATCCCTAATTACAAACCTTAATGGTCCCATCTACCGACCATTTTAATTTTGTGAATGTAATGTTAGACTTATGCAGTTTCTACTATCGCCAAGTTTACTATTTTATTTATTCGAATGTAAAACTTTCATCCCAAAGAGTAAAAAGAATAGTGAAGGCTTCTGCTGAATTGCGCTTTTCATCCAATTTTAAAAAATACTTTTACTCTAATCTTAATTATTTCTTTGTGGATGTTTTAGTATTTGAGAAAAGTTATTAAATATTTTAAAAATTGGAGGGAAAATGTAATTGGGAAGGAAATTTCATTATTTTTTCGATCATTCAGATGCACTTTTTTGCATTCAAAAAGGTAAAACAGTTTAGATTTAAAGATGGTAAGAGAAATTCCATAAGGTTAATGCTGTGTTCACAAAATAAAAATGGCTGGTAGACGGTAGTCATAACTGTTCCATATCAATAAAATCTAATATCTGAGTAACAATAATCAAAATAAATCAGTGGACGGGTATGAAAATTCATCCTGGCATCACAACAGCCCCTCTCCTTTCCAAAATATTCGAAATATCCAAAATTTGCATTGTATAATTTTCCTCATCAGAATAAATAGATCCCCCAAAAAAAGTTAACTCAGAATCAAAGATTTAACTCACAAGCTTTATCTTATAAAATTAATGTATATTACAAACTATGTATTTACGTGTTTCAATTACACCAAATATTTTACTATGAACCTCATCAATTTTTAAGTTGCATTTTTTTAAAAATTTCTGTTGCAGTTAGAAGCAACACGTGGGCTATTGGAAATAATCTTCAAAATTCTGAACCTAATTAAGTAACGAGAACGACATCTGAGCTGACACTTTCTTCAAGCATCCACATCACGCCAACGGGAGGACATGGGATCACGACAGATTTAACATGCATAGGAATTTTGTTGCATCTGGGACTGAACTCACGATTCGACAGAAACAACCTAGGTCGTGAGTTTAAGACCATGACTCCTAGGCTCCCTGAACAACGTGCATTAACATTTTATAACAGTTTAAAAATTCCTGTATTTTTACTTGACACTTTATCACAGTTTTTATGAGTCATTGTAAGTGATTCCAATCTATTAAGTAATGAAAAAAATAGATTTTTATGTATATTGCAACTGCTGCTGCACTGGAAAAATTCTCATTAAACATTTCTGCCGTTACTATCGAAGAGGAATCACACACAAAATTCGAATTATCCAAAATATAGCGAGAAGCGAGAAGAATCGTTTTTGCAATAATTTTGATAAACATTTTTTTCAATAATTTTAGAATGTTGAAGGTGAATCGAATGTTCCAAAAATATTTTAAATATAAATCGAAGCCCAAGTTGAAAAAATGATGTAGTCCAAATATAATAAGTAAGGGAGCGAAATTTTTAGCAAGCGAATTTTACAAATGTTATTTACATTCTAAATTTGAATAGTTGTTGAAAGAGTAAACAAATATCACTCTAAGCAATAGTAACAAAAATCAACAAACAAATTTCTTTTGTTTGTTGATTTTTGCGATATATTGCTGTAAATGTTTAATTGTAAGCACATTATCATTGTTTGAATTCATTGCTTTATTTTTTTAAAACATATATAGATGAGATGAACTGACGAGAAACAAAGTATCTTTGTAGAGTTATAGGAATCACATCCTCTATCAACACAGTAGAAAACACTAGAGATTCATGTTTAATGAAAGGCTTTCGAATTAATGATAAAGCTAAATATTTTGTTTCATTTACAAGGTTTTACCAAAGAAGAGGTGATAAAGTAACTCCTTTTTTTTTTTTTTTTTTTTGGTCGGCAATAGATACCCTTGAGGGTTGTTTTCATATTGACGAAGATGAATTTCCATGTTATGAAGAAATATTACACAGTTGCATATTTTTCGGCTCTCAATGGGAAATAATGTTCAGAAATTGCATCTAAATCAATTCTTGCGTCTTCCTCTGTATCCATATCGCAAAGCACTCGCTTTTGTGCAAAACTTTTAGAAATCAGAGTTTGTTTCATTTTTGTAATAATAGAAAACCCGAAAGAGAATGAAACTTGAAGAGATTCGGACAGAAAACGTTTCTGGCACAAATGACACCAAGCAAGGTGATTATGTAAAATGAAATTTACAATAAGTAGACAACAATTCTGTGAAGAACTTTACACCAATATTGGGTTGAGATTTGGTTTACTATTTAACGAGAAGTTGTTTCATGGAATAGAATACTATATTAATTCTCCAGCGGAATGTTAAAATGGATGTAATTTGATTCTATCATCAACATTTATATATATATATATATATATATATATATATATATATATATATATCCGAAATTAGTCTATTTTCTTATAAGAAAACGAAATTTTTTAGTTTTTGAATGGTACATCATCGTATTTTATAATGGAGAATAATATCAACTTTTCAGCATTAAGAGATCTTACAATTCAATTTTATGCTTTAGGTTAAATATTTCAACATGATCATGGATTGTATGACCATAATATAATTTCGAAGAAGTAGGTCATCGTGCTTCATTGTAAAGAGAGCAAAATCATAAGCACATAAATGTTACTATATATTTTCGTAATGTTAGAAAAATGAGAAAAAAATAATATTTATTTTCAAGTTATAAAAATGTATTATCTTATAAAAATGTTTTAGGTAATACATTATTATTAATAAATTAATGTTATAATAATTTCTCTCGGGAAATTTCAATTTTTGTTTCTCTCTCTCTGTTCATGTGTGTGTGTGTGTGTGTGCGTGCGTATTATTCTTACATTTTGAGAAGCCTTCCAACACTAGATGGCGCCATCTGTTCTTTTGGTTAAAGGCGCAAGCTAGATGAAAGAGTGCGACCAACAGAGAAAGATGTACGATCTGATAGTTCTTTAATTGTTTAATCAATAGTTCAATTTTCACTTAATAAATGCTGTACAATAATATATAGTTTAATTAAATGTCAGCTTATAAAAATCCGTTTCGTTATTGAATCCAGAAAACCCCTAGACACCTTTAAAATTAGCCATGTACCCCATTCCTGTAGTTAGGATTCTACATATATTATATATATAAAGAGACAGCGAGAGCAAATATCTTTATCCTAATTTTTTTATAGTTAAAGAGTCTTTTTATATATTTTGTATTGAATTTTCTTACATATATTTTGACTTCTATACTCTTCCAAACTAAATAATAATTGTTTAAATATAGCATTCTATGTGTATAAATTTGAATAAGTTGTACTTTACAATGAAGTATCTCACAGTTTTTAACCTCAGTCAAGAGACGATGATGACACCTCAGCTGGTACCTCTTCTACAGACTTCAACACCACGCTAAAAAGAGGACTTGAGTCCTCGACCAAATTTAACGCGCATCAGCCCTGCTATACAACATCTTCAGTGGCATCAGAATTCGAACCCACGACTCAATGAAAATAATGCTGACTTCGAATCCGCAAACATGACCACTAGGCAATTTCGGCTACTAATTCGAAATTATAAGAAACAGTATTAAGAATTATGTATTAATCAAAGTGAATTTCCCACAATTATAATAGATCCTAATGTTTCGAAATTTTTACTTTAATTTACGAAACAAATATCTGATAATTCACAAATCTAAGCTGAAAAAAGACATTAGTTAAAAATATTGCTGTTCCACGCCAAGTTTCATCATTGAGAAAAATTTCAGTTAGAAGGAAAAAATACAAACTAAAATAAATGGATTTAGAGGAGAACATCCTGTCCATTCAATTCAAACAAATATTAATTACTTACTGTTTCTCACATAATTCTTTCAGTAAATAAATCCTGTATCACTATAATCGGTTTCCTTCTATCAATGTAGGATTACACTGCTGGCCATTAAAATTACAATACAACGAAGAAAAGCAAATACGAAAAAAATATTTATAGCACGTAAACAGTATGGCATGAAGACAAAATGATTAAATTTGCAAACTGTTTGGGGTTTAACTGAGGTGCGAAATTAGTAGAAACAGCTGCCACCTCTGGCAGCTAAAAGGGCCCTTACCCGGTTAGGCATGGAGACGAACTGGGCTACGATAATAGAAATGGGCAACTCATTCTATGCTGCTTCAAGCCTGTGCCACACTTCATCAACCGTATAAGCAGGAGAGGGATGGTAGGCCAGTCTCTCAGCACCCTATGATCAGATGTTTTTAGTGGGTGACAGATCTGAAGACAGCGCTTGCTAGGGCAACAATCGAATATCCTGTGTATTGAGGAAGGTCAGAACACGACGTGCAACATGTGGTCTTTCATCATCTGGTTGGAAAATGGCGTTTGGTATACCTCTAAGATAGGATATAGCCACTGGACGTAAGAAGTCAGAAATGTATCGATCTGCGTTCAAAGTACCGTCGATCTGAACTAGAGATGTGCGTGTCATGTACCCATGGCTGTCCAAACCATCACACCAGGTTCAGGACCCCTATGACGAAATCAAATGCAAGCATGCGATTAGTGATCTCCGCGGAGCCTCCAGTTACGTATACTGCCACCAGAATATTGCACGCAGAGCCATGACTCGACTGAAAAGACAATATTGTGCCACTCCTGTATCAAGCTTTGTCGTTCGGGGCACCAGGGTCGAAGTTTTTCTCTATGCTGCATTGTAATGGTCGGCATGTTGATAAACATCGTTACATCGTACGTACGGATACAGGGTGTGCTACAAGGATGCCTGTTTCCTGACTAATGGTCCGTGATGTGATTGTATGGTTTTGCAGGGAATATCTCACAATGTGTCTGTCCTCTCGGGTATTAGTCATGGGAGGGTGTGGAGTTCTTGTAGGCCGTTCAGCATGACCCTCGGCAACCCATTGGTTCCACATTAGCATGGCAGTTGTTGGATTTCAACCAGTGTGATGAGCAATATCACGGAACGATAATCAACACTCTCGACAGGCAACAATCCTGCTTTTATCGAATTCCAACACTTGCTGATAAGCGATTATTCGAGGCATAACACTTAACTCAACACTAACACTTAATTCGAGGCATAACACATAACTTCATACTCGAGACATAACACGATATTCTAAACAAACTTCAACCTCAAAAAGTGCTTTCCGAATGAAAAATCCTCTACACAACTTTTGTTTTATGCAGCGCTTCATATGTCGTTTCTCCCTTCGGTGTCGTCTAAATGCGCTGAAATTTCGATCATTTGCACATCCTAACCTCTTCTTTTCTTGTGATTTTGACATTCATCAGATCATTCCTTCATCGTGTTACAATTTTAATGGCCAGCACTGTAAATGAAATATTCTGCAATAAATTATTACTTTTTTTAATTACTTTACACCATTGTGGAAAGATCAAAATAAACTTCTGTAATGCGCTGGTTTTTATTTTCAAACTATATCCAATGAGCTAACTCTTATCTATAGAAGCACAAAAGCATGTCTTTTTGTGCATTTTGTGTTTTATTCTTGTATCGACAAATCCGGAAGAAATATATTTAAATTGCAATATTTTTAGAAGTAGGATGTCAGTTTTCTCCTTGCCTGGAAGTATGATTTTTTAACACTGAATTCAATATATGTTAGTGAAATAACAATTTAGGGAAATAATGAGCTCCAATGTCAAAAGCAAACAATAAATGAAAGAAAAAAAAATATCTTATCGATTGAGAAAAATTAAAACAAATTTTTATTCTCACCAATTTAAAGCCATTCTAATGTGAGTACAAAATTATGTTCGCGAATACCATAGAAAAAAAAACATAATTGGGATGTTTATTACACTTTTAGAAATTGAGAATCACACTGCTTACATTTAACATTCGTTTAAGTAACTATCCTCTTATTCAAATATGGAAATCTATGTATTAAATAGTTTCGATTTTTGCTAATACGTTCTGTTTCTGAAGAATTATAAGAAACTACACCTTCATATTTTGTTATTTGTATATTAATCTTACTTTATCTTGTATTCTTTTTTAAACAATCAGTGAACGACATCAATGCCCGTAACTGACATTCATAATATTAGAAGACACTCTAAGTGAGAGAGAATGTTGTTAAATTAAAAAGAAATTTTTTTAAAAACGTTTTGAAAGACTGAAATGAGTTTGGTACACAATTCTGAACAGAAAAATAACTTTAAAGTAAGATTGTTTAATGAAGAAAATTATAATGTAAAATTATTATTTGATTTTTAAAAGTATTGATATAAGTATAAACATCTAAAATTTGAAATATTAACAAAACAATCTAATTATAAATTATTTTATACATTGAAATGGAAATTAAGCCGTGAAACTCCCCAAAAAAACCTCAAAGTCTGGTGACAGACTATCTTCTAGCATTTAAAAAAAAAAGACATAGTTGAATTCCTATTTAAAAAATATAACGAAATACTTCTTTTAATACGCAGGTGCGAAAATATTTTCGGGTTTAAAATCGTTTGGCATAAAAAAATGTAGATGTTATCAATATATATATATATATATATAAACTTTGCAAGGTAATTTTACGTTATGAATGTGATTATCTTATATGTGACTGTTGCACATTGTTTAAATTAATACATAATAGTTTCCAACTAACGCGAAGGATATGTATCTATATTTTATCTTTAATAAAAGAGTATTGTTTTCAATATATTTTTGTTTCTCTACGTAATCTTCATTGAATTCAAAATGCGAAAATACTGTCGCAGTGAGTAAAATGGAAACGTTTTATTAGTGGGGCTTTAAGCTTTCAAAGATACTTTCAAATTAGAATCTTTTGCTATTTAATAACTTTTGTCGCTGTTTTCACGTAATTTGAAACTATAACGATTCATTCGTCAATTATGTTGCATATCACCCGGAAGTAAATGTAGAAATTTAAGGGGACTTAGTACCTTACGAAATCAAAAGTAGAATATTTTGACAAACTTTTTTGAATTCTTCATAAAACAACAATTTTTGCTCATTTCAGTATGAAACTTTGCCAGTTTGTGTAATAAAGTGCATAGTTTAAGATATTGGGTCAAGTTTTTCTATTAAATTAATATATTTTCTTATACAACATGAAATATGCGTACAAAAATTTGAAAAATATATTAGCTTACCTTACGTTACCCACAAGATAACTTTTGAAAGATGTACAGTAGAACCATAATTCTTATACCAAATTAAAGCTAAATAACGACCTTATTCTGTAAACCTCAAATTTTAAATTAACCTTAGATTAAAAAAAATTGAAAAATTAAAAAAGTTATCAAGTTTGTATTTAGTAACTTTTTTTTCATGTATCATGTTATGAAATAAAACCTAATCATCCTATTAACAAAATTGAGGTTCACAGAATAAAGATTTACCAGTACAACACTCATGTAAAATTTTAAAGCTCTGCATGCAAAACATTTTTTTTAATCCTGTGGGAAAGTGTGAAAATAGCAAACTGAGAAAAAGAGGTTTGTTTACATTGCATTACATAGAACAAGCCATTTTAGACATTTACATTTTTTGTTGCACAGGACGTAATAATTGTCGGATTTTGACGCGGTTTGTTTTAAAATGCTCCTAACATTCAGTACTATTTTTTAAAATCAAATTTGAAAAATCGAACTTTTGAAGGTGCAAAGTTACTAAGTCCCCTGAAGTAAAGTGGAAAAAAAAAAAGAGTGTGGGAGTTTTTTTTTTTTTTTTTAAGTTGCATTCAATAAACTTTTAAAAAAGTATGTTAACATTTTCTCTGCATACATGAAACTTTTGAGCGTAATCAAAAAGTTATCCAGTTTTACGTCTCAAGTTTTATGGAACCTTCTATTTTGTGATCATGTTCTTGATCTCCTAACTAAACAAAAAAAAATGAAATCAATCGTGAATAACTAAAGCATTGAGAACGATATCGATATTTACAGTTTCATAATGATGGTTATAAAATAGATTAAATAGACATCAACTAATCGGAGCAATTTCATGGTCATGGACACGAACTCTCGGCCAGTGTTGTCTCCGTCCTGATACCACTAAAGACCAAAGTATAGCGGGGCTGATGCATGTTAAATCTGGTCGAAATCCCACTCCTCCCGTTGGCGTGCCACATAAGTTTGGAGAGGAAGGTGCCAGCTCAGGAATCATCTGCGTCATTTTATCAAGGCGCAGAATTATGAGGTCCGTCACAAATAGCTCTCTTGCTGCATCTGAAATTAAACATTAAGGCTCCCGTCTAGCCGCCATTTTGATTTCGTGGACGTAATGTTAATCCTATGGAATTTCGACTTTAATTCTCACAGCTTTATTATTTGATCTATTTGAAGGCAATAAAGTGCATTTGAAAGAGCAAAAAATAATCTATGCTTCTGTGGAATTACTTTTTTCCTAAGAGTTTTAAAAATATTTGAAAATATTTTTTAAAGACCGGAAAACTCAAAAACGAATGATTAAAATAAGAATAAAAATATTTTTAAAATTCTTAGGAAAAAAGTAATTCCACAGAAGCATTCATTATTTTTTGCTCTTTCAGATGCACTTTATTGCATTCAAATAGATCAAATAGTAAAGATATGAGAGTTAAAGTCAGAATTCCATAGGATTAACATTAAGCTAACTAAATCAAAATGGCGGGTAGATGGGAGCCTTAATAGGCAATCAATCCAAAATGTAAGCTTAAAAAATTACAATTGTGTCGTTCCATTTCGTATACATACTCGATACATTTATTAAAATGTTTAATGCAAGGTAAAGTGTTTTGTTAAAAATTACTTTCATTAGCACTTTTTAAGCCAATTTTAAGGCAGCTTTTCTTACACTTCCTTCCTATGTATTGGATTCAAGAGAAGAACTATCATTATATAAAGAACACTAATGTATATAATAACGTGACAATGATACACGTTTATTTCTGTTGCTTACATTTTACTTACTTAAGAACCGTATCATTTATTTTAAGGTATGGCTGTTTTCTACTTTTGATCATTCGATTAAATTTACTTAAAGAGAACAAAAAAAAAGTAATTACGTTTTTGTACTTCAAGATTCACGTGACGGCCCAGTTTGTAAAATGACGGCCTGGTAGGTAGCGGATTCGAAGATCGATTCCCCCCTAGATTTCAATTTAGAATGGAGCGGTGGCGAGCGCAAGAGTGCTTCGAATTACTTACGTTGCTAAGTGCGGAAGACGAGAACGCGTGGATCGAGCACCTCTTCAACCTCTGATCGTGGCTAGAAGTGATGACGTCTGTTTTCACGGGAATGCGTTGAGTTATTTCAATGCATTTTAGTCCATAGTGAGAAAAAGGCAAACGTTTCAATTTTTTTCCTTTTTCCATATGCGTATTTCATTCGTTTGATAATCTGAGAAAAAATGAGAAGCTAAAGCCGTAAAAACTTCCTTTTGTTACACAGAAAAATATAGAAAAATGATATAATCTCTGTATGTTAATAAAAAGTACTGTGGTAATCGTTTGTGATCGAAGTCTTTTTTTTTATCAACAGTATTTTCTTCCACTTACCGAAGATCGATTTTTTTATGCGCCTGTATCGGTATACGATAATGACAGGTGACTTTTTATCACACAAGTTCTATAACCTATACTAAGACTTAAGGTGATCATGATTTCCAGTTGATAAAAACGTGTTGAATTGGAAATGAAATCATAATCGGATATGTTTCCGTGTCTAACGAATAAAAATATAATGCGAAAAATCTTGTTCAATTGATTGATTGAATGTTTATAAATGTCGCACTTAGATGCAACTCAGGTCTATTAGTAACATAACTCGTAATTTTGAGTCTCGGTCAATTGATGAGGATAACACCTGAGCTCGCTCTCCTGTCTCTGAACTTCCAGGCCACTCTCATGGAAGAACTTGAAGTTTTGGCCTTCTCACTTCTTTTTACTGACAATAAAGATTTCGAATTAGCTATTAGTTTTAAAATTTTTGCGGAATTAACTTTTAGTAGCATATTGTCAAAATATAATTTATTATATCGAGTGTAAAAACTCACTAACAAAATTGTATATGTTTTAATTAAATAGTTTTTTCCGATTCTAGTAAAGAGCCAATTGCAAGTCATAATGTTAATTTCTAAAGAATTCATAAATCTTCCAAAGGGTGATTTTCAAAGTATATAAGACCAACAAAATTGTTCTTTAAACAAAGAAAAGAGGAAGTATTTTATACAATAGGTACTACTGTATTATAAAAATCAGTATTTTTAAAATTTGATTGATCCAGAATCTTCGACACTAAATAAGAAAAAATGAACAAGTTCGAATATAAATTGTAAATTTCAAAATAAATTTTTAATTTCGGTTAAGATTATTCTTTTAACGCTCTCCCTCCGTCCATTGTACAGTATTTAGAGAAGCCTGTTTGCATTCCTAATTTCCTTAAATGAAGTTTTAAATACAAAAAAAATCTCATATGAAAATTCTTTTTTACTCTGGGTCATTATTTGTCATCGATATGCATTTAATATTAAACAACATATAATCTTAAATTGGTGCTACTAAAAAAGAATTGTTCCGATGTAGAGAAAGAAATTCAAGATTTAGAAATGTAGGCATAAAATCCATATAATCTGCACAGCCATTGTTTACCGACATAAAGCAAAGAAATACCAATTAAGAGTTTTCTTTTTATCTAATTCGGCACTTTTAAATAATATCATAACCATTATTTCTTCCCCAATTAACCCTTCTGGAATATAAAAAAAAAAACATTTGGTATTGGCAACCGAAAGTAGTTTTAAGCACAAGACAAGCATACAGCTGAAGTGACAAATTAAAAAGATAATAAGCTACACTGATACTTTTCAAAATAATTTACACTTACATTCAATAAAGTGAAATATATATATATATATAGCACAGAATACTGTCTCTTTAGTTCTACAATATTTCTTTTTCTATAAAGGATTCCTCAGACAGCTTGTATTAGTTCAGATGCTTAATTAAGCGTGTTTCCTACAATGTCAAAAGAATAAATAACCATGTTTAAAATTTTAAACATTCGTTTTTACTGTATCAATAAAGAAAATGCTTTACAAAAGAAAAGCTCTTTTGACATGGTTGAAATACAACCTTTATAGTCTCATAGCATTTAAACTTTTTTCAGTTGTGAAGAATTTTGAATCATGAGATATTTTTTAAAAAAAAATAGTAAAAACTTAAGTATTATTACAATAAGTATATTTTTCTTTCAATATATGTAAACTGAAGAAGATAGTCTTCAACTCAAAGTTATAAAATAAACTGCAAGTTTAAAATAGAAGAACAAAAATGTGTAATTTAATTTTCTATTCTTTTCATCATAAGCTATTCCATTTCAGAGATATACTTTTAAATTCATAAAATGGAGTTATATTAATCAAATATCATTGAAATAACTGTTTAAAACTGAATTTAACTGAGTGTAGCCGAATCCTAAATGACCTAAAAGTTTGTTTATATGTATAATAAAAGGAAAACATTTATGCTTAAAGATAAAAATATTTTGTAAAAATATATAAATATAAAAACATTTGTCCTATAGCTTTTAACAGTAAAATAAACTCTTTTTTTTCTGAGATTATCAAATGCATACTCAGCAGTTCGCTGTGATAGAAACCTCGTAATGAAATATAATTTTGTCTCAAAAGAATACAGCGATTAGCGTCATATTGAAACAGACACGAAATTATATAAAAACGCATTATGCATATTTTCGTCGACAAATACGAAACTTGAACAAAAAAAATCGTTTGATAAAGCATAAATTGCGTCATGTGATTAAAAAGTTCAGGTGAAATAATATTTTTTTCGGAAATTTTAAATCCATGCCTCTTTTTTGGAAAAAAGAAAGTAGTGTTGTTGTTTCCCTGAACTAATTTAGAAAACTCTGTCTTAACCAGAAGTATTATATCATCTGTAGCATATTATTATTATATGTCACCAATTTGAATAAATTTAGTTATCTAAAAATAAAGCATGGTTAAAGCTTTGAGCTTTTAAAGTTTAAAATGCGGTATTTAATGTCTTCGTTTGTATACTTAAAAATTTATAGTACAGTAAAAATTCTTATTGAAGGGTAATGTTTATTCCCTTCTTTTGGTAATTTTGTAGAATTATAAACTTATATACATTCGATAATAATTACACTCCTTCAATATAACATATAGTTTTCATTTTAATGTGAGAATAATATCTTAATGAATCCTAACGACTATTGCCACGAAAAGGCCATTACAGAAGATTTGGTTGCGTTTTTCCATACCTTGCAACTTGGAAAGATGAGCTTTTGTTTAGTATAGAATAATAATAACGTGTTGGAAGATTAGGCAATTTCAATCTTTCAGGATGAAATCACATTAATGATAGCTTTGAAAATGGATAAGTATTTAAATTGTGTGTTAAGAGTAGTTTAAAATCCTTTTTCTTTTAGTGCAAGTTTAAAACTTAAAAATGCTCTCCGTTTCTTTATTTAGTTTCCTGCCTGATTCATTATTATATTTCCTTCCTTTGATCTTGTAATTTGTAACGAAAAGGTCATGGGGAAAGAAATAATTACATCAAGTATCAACTTGTGTTGCCTTGGTAACCAAATGGTTGTGTCTTGAGAGCGAAAGTACAAAAATTAAAGTATTTTTAAAAAAAAAAAAAAAAAAAATACAATGAAATTGAGTTTTGAATGGTCATTTGAGGGAATTTTTTTGGTGAGGAGCTGAATGTATAAAACTCAAAAGTCTAGACACATGCTAGCTTTTGACATAATAAATAAGAAGCAGAAGAATTGATATTGAAAAAAATATTACAATAAACTTTTCATCAACAAAATGAAAGAATTCCTGGTCGAAAATCGTTTGGCAAAGAAAAATGTAGAGGTTGAGAATAATAAATATTGCTATATTTTACGTTATAAATGAGATATATAGAGTAATATAATGGATTACTTTAATTAATTTAGTTTGTAACCGATGTCGGATGTATGTATGTATTTTATATTTAATACAAGAGTATTATTTTAAAAATACACTCTTTCTTTGATGTAATATTTGTCCAACGAAAATGACGAAAATAATGCCACAAGAAACAAATTGATACATCTGGCGTTATCAGTGGATTTTAATCATTAAACGATACTTTCGAATCAGAATCCTATGAGATTTAATATTTCTTTTGTTGTTTGTGTATCGCTGGAAGATGACACTATTCATTTATGAAATGAAAGTGGGCCTACCTCTAGCTAAGACGAATAGAACGTAGAGGTACCTCTTTAAATGTAGTACTTAAAGTCCATTATATATAATCATGCCAATTTTTGAACAAAAAATATTTAGTCTAAACGCTAATGTATTGAAAAACTATTTGATAATTAAATGTCTTATTTTTATCAAAGGGATTAAATGATTAAACAGTTATTGTAGATTCTTTTCATACACCTGGAGATAGAATAAATACTGTCTTGATAAAAATAATTTTAGTTAGCATCCAATGGCGAGTTTGCCATTTGCGCTTTTTTACATCACGTGCATGCGAATGGAACAGATAGACCCATATCTACAAAATGTGTCCTTGGCGGTATTTTTATGAGAAATTCCAAGTATAAATATTAAATTTGAATAAAGAAAAATTGTTTTCTTCAAAAAAAAATCATAAAAATGCATTTACGAATTTTTCTGCGCCATTCAGGGTCAAACAATTGCCCATTTCTCTTTTGTTTAGAAATCTACGCCCACTCTCAGCATCATTTTATAAAAGTTTCACAAAAATGGGTCAAAACGATAAGTGGAACGAAGGACACAATTTTACAAATTCTGATATTTTACAGAATTAAGAGTGGAGAAATTTTACAAATTCTGCTTAAATCCGGCGTAATTAAAAGTTCTCTTTTAACATACTTTCACTATCGCACTGCAAAACTAACAGTTTTTGCATGATCTAGAGAGCTCTTAAAAAATCCTGCGCGAGGTAATAAAATCGTTTCGACGATTGTAACAGTTGAAAATGGAATTTAAAAAAAATGTTTGTACATTTGCAACCCAAAAAACTTGTCTGATACATCTTAATTCTCAAGTGCACTGATGAGGAAGAAGTGTTGGCACGCACTCCATGATGTTCCAAGCCCGCCGCGACATTTTGGGAGCACTAACACCAGTAAAGGGCGCTGCGTTTAATGTTCTGGACATCTTAGTGATTGGGTTATATTAAATATTTTTAATCATTATTATTTTCTGTGTGACTTTGAAGTCTACGAGAGTTAAGTATTTTCTATTCATATGATAATTAATAATTTAAAATGCATAAAATTGATGTTTTAAAGTGTAACTATTAATGCATTGAAGTGCTATAAGAAATATTTTTATGAGCAATTTATCAATGTCATTTTATGATGTTATAGCTCAAGTTAACATTTAGTATTTATGAAGTATGAAGTATTTTGTTAAGTGTAATGATTTCTCACATATTATACAACCTCTGACAATAAAGTTCGGTGAATGAAGTCAGAACGGCTAATTTGGCAACACTGGCGAAACAAAACGCTGCACCTGAGTAGCGGCAGGAGTTGAGCATCTGCCCGCACCCTTGTTCAGTTGAGCGTCGTTTGTGTTCCGTGTAAGACTTGTTTTACAAAGTGCTTGTTTAGCATGTTGGTTCTCAGCTGAAAACAGGAAAATGAACGATCAAAAGATCATTTTAAAGTTTTGTTTTAAGCTTGGCAAGACACCGAAAGATTCTCATGCTGGTATGAGTTTATGAAGATCAAGCAATGTCCACGAAGTGTATGTACGACTGGTTTGCCCGTTTTCGACAACCCCCATAGCGGAAGACAGGCGACCTCCATCAGTGGCAAAAACATTGAGAAAATGAGAAACTTACTCACGAAAGATCGTCGATTAACTGTACGCATGATAGTTGATGAACTGCAGATTAACCATGGATCCGTGCGACAAATCGTTACCCAGAATTTAGGAATGAGAAAAACGTGTTGTTCGTCTTGTGCCACATCACTTGACTGACGATCAGAAGCCCGCACGTTTAGAGACTTCACAGGATTTTATCAAACCGGCGGAAGCGACACCAAATGTCTTGAACTGTATTGTCACTGATGGTGAGTCCTGGTGTCTCAGGTACGACCCTTAAACGAAACAGCAAAGTATGGAATAGAGTTCTCCTGCATCACCTTGTTGGAAAAAGGTCAGAGCAGAAAAATCACGCATCAAAACGATGCTCATCACCTTTTTTTGATAGTCAAGGCATTATCCACAACGAATTTCTACCTGAGGGAACGACAATGAATGCTACAAGGTACAAAGAAATTTTGATCCGTTTCATGAAACGTCTACGCAGGGCACGACCCGAGTACGCACAACAAGATTTATGATTTTTTTATTCACGACAATGCTCGCCTTCACACTACTAATATCGTCAAACAGTTCCTGGCCCAAAAAGGGGTAGTGCGAGTTGAAAATCCACCATACTCGCCAAATCTCAATCCTCCAGACTTCTTTCTATTTCCCCGACTCAAACTCGCTTTGTAAAGAAAGAGATTTGACGATATTCCTGACATCCAACGATACGTGACGATTGTTTTGAACTCCATTCCAAAAGAAGACTTCTAGCAAAGTTTCCAGGACATGTATAGCAGATCTCAGTGTTGACTATTTCGAAGGACAGTAAGGTAACTTTCGTTAATATTTCATCTACGTTAATGTTACAGAACTATTCACTGAACTTTAGTGTCAGAGGTTGTATGTAAATTTGTATAATCGAGAACAATTGTAATGTCAGAATTGCCTAAATGTTATCTTCAGTGTTTAAGGACCACCTTTAGAAGCCTGTTTTGTGAAGGGGTGCATGAAATTTGTTACTCACATAACCCCCTCAGAATGTCAGTGTGTAAGCGAGTGAGTTGACTCTCGTGAGTATAGTTAATAAAGAATTGTTGTTATTCAACCTGGTCTCTTTGTCCCAGGACAACAATAATGCTATAGGCAAAAGATTATTAGCTAAAAGTTATTATTAGCAAAAAAAAGTAAGAGTAAAGGAAATGTTTGAGTGTGTGTGAAATCGATAATATACATAATATATAAAATTTCACAAAATGAGTACAAAAAGTACATGGAATAAATAATCATGAATTGCAAATGTAATGAAAAAATAAGAAAGAGAGATAATTTCAAGAATAAAATTAAAAATCATAGATTATTGGAGGAGAGATTTTATTTTCGAATAGGGTTGTATTTTGTTGGAATTTTATGCTAATATTCCATTTTCATAAGTTCTCGGATTCCTCTTAACATGCAAATTAAAAAAGATATGTCAAGTATAAATTTAATAACATATATAATGTTTAATATGAATTCTGTCTGTACTAATCCATCCATTTAAGAGACGTTTATTGATGAAAGAGTTCAAATTACTTAGACTTTTCTGCATTGACATCTTCACGCATCATACAGACTAAAAAGAAATGTATCACAATAATGTTAGATTTAGAGAAAAAATTAAATTTCAAAAATTAAAAATTTTTATGAGAATTATCAAGTGACAGAGTTTCCTATTTTATGCTCCGGGAAATAGAAATGCATTTGGATAGAAAAACAGAAGTATTGACTGAGCGGTTCTGTAATAGAGAAATATTAATTTACTAAAAAATTATAAGCCAGCTTTAATATTATAGGAAATAATTACTTATTTCAAACAAATTGAGTTTCTCATTCTAAGAAAAACCTATAAGTTTCAAATATATATGTGTATATATATATATATATATATATATATATATATATATATATATATATATATATAGTATATATATATATATACAGTTATATATATATATATATATATATATATATATATATATATATATATATAAAGCACAGAAAAACTACCAGCCACGGTAGCCTAGTGGTCATGGCCACGGTCACACGGGTGGCTTTGTTTTCGTTCAGTCATGGGCTCGAGCCTTGAAAGATCCGCCGTGTAGCGGGGCTGTTGTATGTTAAATCTGTCTAGACTTTCCAAGTACTCCCGTTGGCTTGGGGTGGATGTTTGGAAAGGAAGGCGCCAGCTGAGATGTCATTCTCGTCACTTGACCGAGTTTTAAAATTGCGAAGTCGTGTTACCAAAGGCCCCGTGTTGCTTCTCAGGATGACGTTAGTAAAACAATTACTCAGCAATTTTCTTACCCCCGTGGTGTTAAAAAATGACCATTGGTTAGGTTTTGTGAACTCACACTGAGAAGCAACAAGAGGACTACCGACGATGGACTTCGTAATTTTGAACCTTGGTCAAATGAAGAGGACAACACCTGATCTAACACATGGATCAATAAATTCCGAGACTAACCCAGAGATGGCGCTCGTAGTAAACCAATAACCAAGTCTTTCTAGAGTACTAACCTTTGCTTGAAACGTGTCAAAATTTTAAGTCGATCGGACCAGAAACAGCTGAGTTATCGAGGTTGGAGTAAAGTCGTTTTGTAGTTTGTTTAAAAAATGGAAAAAACCGAGTTTCGTGTTCTGATAAAACATTGTTTTTTAATGGGTAAAAACACCGTGCAAGCGAAACAATGGATTGAAAAATGTTACCCGGACTCTTGTCCATCAAAAGCAACGAATTGTCGGTGGTTTGTCGAGTTTAAACGTGGTCGTACCGACACATATGACGCGGAACGCTCGGGTAGACCTGTGGAAGCCGTTACACCGGAAAATGTGAGTGAAGTGACAAAAATTATAATG
The DNA here is from genome assembly GCA_019974015.1 of Nephila pilipes. NCBI lineage: Eukaryota > Metazoa > Arthropoda > Arachnida > Araneae > Nephilidae > Nephila > Nephila pilipes. Next base: position 33,756 of record BMAW01089888.1, read on the forward strand.
AAAGATCGTAAAGTGAAGCTCCGTGAGATTGCTGAGATGACACAGATATCATATGGAAGTGTATTTACTATCCTTCATGAAAAATTGAG
>BMAW01089889.1:0-25360 GCA_019974015.1 Nephila pilipes
AGGCGCAAATGTGTGTGTGTCAAAAGTGGCTATGTTGCGCTAAACATGGTACAGCGATCAAACACAAAACAAATTCACCACATTTTGAAAATACAAAACTGCAAAATTGACCCGGGTAAAATAGTTTAAAAGTACAAGATGTACGATTCAAATAGTTAAAATAACGAAACTCAATTTTAAAAAATAAAATTAGTAATTTACAGAAAGTATAAATTAGGAAAATAGCAAATTAAAATGATTATGCTCGATTCTGGCTTTTAGAGGACTTGAAATGTTAAGAATTTTTCATCTCTTCCATAGCATCTGCTAGCCGGGAATCATTGATGTCGTATAGGATCGTGTCCATGTTCTCCTCGATAAAAGGAGTAAGAAAAATTTTGCTGGGTTCGTGTGTATTGCGATTTTGGGCTTGTTTCCTTTTGTAGGATGAGAAATGTATTTGGAGGAAATTTTTACTGTACGTTTATTTGTTGCTTTATGTTTCGATGCCATATTCACTTCAGGGATGGACAGTGAAGCTTTATGTTGTTTGGAGGAGGATATAGTGTTAGAAGGTAGTATGTGCGCCTGAATAGAAGCAGATGACTCGGAAGATATAGTTGTTGAAGAAGGATAATGTATTGAGAGGAATAGAAGAAACAGGACTATTGGAAAACAAATAATTTGAGTGATATTTGGATCATTTTGAAAAGCAACAGAAGTATTTAGGGATTTAGTGGCCAGAGTATATAGAAGCATCTTTTGGGATTGAACTAATTTTTTAGCTTCGAGTTAAGAAATATGTGTTATTATTTTTGTTTTAACATCCTGAATATATTTTCCAACCATCATTGAGAAAAATTCTTAGAATTCGAAGGATGAGGCTGAGAGCAGTTCATACATTTAGTTCTAAAGTATAATCAGTATCGGTATGACTGATGAAAGTACATAACAATACTGGCAAACTGTTTAAGAATGTCCAAACATCTGGCACTTAAAGTACCGTAGAAGGTTTGGAACATAAGGCTGAAAGGGACAATTTAAGTAAACTGCAATGACTCGAGAGGGTAACTGTAGAGTGCTAAATTTCAGTACTAAATATTTTGAGGAAAATTCCTTACGGTCTCTCATAATGATTACCCACCTAATGTTTATAATTCCCTGGTACGATAAATCTTCGAAAATCTCAGATTCAGAAGTACAAATGTGGTCGGATTTTGTATATACCACTGTGACACGTATTGAGTGTTTTATACGGATAAATATGTACCGGTAAATTTAAAATGGTACACGAGATAAGGAAGAAATTTATTTACAAAATAGAGGGTGTCTCTTTGAGAAAGTCTCCAGATATCCATTTTCTTAACATTTTTCTGATTGCTTCTAATACCTTGAAGGATTTTTCTAATAACAAAAGAGGATGACGATGCAAGGGTCTGTCCTAGTAAAAACAGAATGAGAAACTTAATGTATTTACTACTCTATCTATATGAAGAGTAAAGTCAAACGGTGGCGAATTAAGGTCTTTACCAGAGCACGAGAGAAAAGGAATCTTAGGTGAATTGTTGGTATCAACCAAAATCTTAAAAATGTTCATAAGGGCAAATAAAGGGAAGTAGTACCTAATCGCTAGAATATTCACTATACTAACAAGTGTGTGAAAGACAATTAGTTCATTTATTCTTTTGATAACTTCATGTGGCAATGATGTTTTAATTAAAATTCCAGATCTCTTAAGACGACAAATCTTAATTTCATTCGTGTTACTTTCTGAATTTTCAATGGAAAAAGACAAAACGAATTATTGTCGAATCGTGGAAGTCGGGAATTCCGAACACAATTATTCATGAGGTACATTTAAGAATTGATAATGGAAAATAAACATTGAAATTTTAATTGTTGGTCTTTCTGAAGATGTAAGCTTTTCTTTTTGCTGACAATTAGAATTTACCAACTTTTCCAAAAATTACAACTGACAACATTTTTAAATCATCAGATTAGTTTACGCAAAATCTATGGTTTATTCAAAACCATTTTCAAATAAATAATTTCCATCTTTTCTGTCAAGTTGTTTGGGGATAGCAAAGAGAAATCCCAGTAGGTTTAGAGAAGTTAAAATTGAACAAAATTATTTTGAATATTCGCTATTCTTTGATAATCTTTTGGGAATAAACCCTTTTGTTTGAGAAACATGCCTGTAAAGGATCAAACACTTAAATAATTAGAGAAGAATGGGAATTTAAGGTGATTGTTTAAGTAAAATTTGTGTGGATGACTTTAAATGGGAAAACTCGAATCCCCCCCTCTTGAATAAATGTATAATTATATATATATATATATGTTCGAAATGAAAACACTTACAAGATGCCCTAACTTAATTTCAACTTTTACAAAATATATTATGATCCATTCTTACAGTAAGAGATATAAAGGCATTATACCGATTTTATGGATTAAATCTTATTGCGTGAATGAAATATACTATGTAGCATTAAATCATGAATCATTTGCATTGTTTCTGCATTCAACAACGTATTGTTTTTGCTCTTACATGGTAAAGGGTTATTAATTAAACAAAAAATTAATATTGTTTTAAATTAAATGAATTATTGTTTGGGGACGAACGTTATTTTATTAATATTATAATAACAATGGATGAAGTGCTCCGGTTATTAAATTAAGAGAATTTTCATATTTATTCGAATTTCTGGAAAAGTTATAAATGAAAGTAAAACTAACTCCTTGAAATATAAAAGTAAATATTTATTAGAGATTACATAAAAGTACAGGTGTATATAGCCTCCTCAGTCCAGGCGTCGCCTGTAGGAGATACTAAATAACACTTTCAATTAATGCCGCCAAGTTAAGTAAAAGGCGTCATGAGTACCCAAAATATTTTAATTTTCTTGTTAATAGATGGTAGTACTGAAATAAATTATTTTAAGTGAATATTTTTTAATTGTAGTTTATTTATGGTAAAATGAAAATTGTGTTTTCCGAGAGAAGGAAAATTGCACGCTTTCACATCTTTAAGTGTTTATATTTTTTATTATTTGTATTATAAAAAAATTATTAAACACACACTGTTAAATTCCTTAAACTTGTTGTTTATATATAACATTATTAATTTCTCTCTCAAATCTTCCCACTTCTGATTTAGAACGCCGTTATATAAGTGTCTACAATTTGGTTTGAAACCACAATTACGGCATATAATTCAGCTCCGAATGATATTCTTTAATTTCTAACTGAATTCACCCAATATAGATATTTAAGGGGTATAGGAAATAATCCGTTTCTGTTAGAAAATTAAATGAAACAGCTCTTAGTGATCACTGTAGTTATGTCTAATTTAAAATTTCCTATAATTCAAAAGTAATGGGCAGAAAAAACTAAAACTCTCATATTCGCAGACAACATTTCATGGAAACAGCGATTTTTTAATAAGAAATAAAATTGAATTTGAGAAATTATTTAATAGTATAAGATGGAGAGAGGGAGAGAAAACGAATGATAAATTTTTGAAAGTAAAGACTCTTATGCAAACAATTCGGACATGAATATTTTGTGATTCAAATTTTACATTATGCTCATTTTACACTATGTATTAAGCTCATTTTACATTATGTATTATGCTCATTATCCTAATTATTATTAAATTACCTCACCAAACTTCTACACCATGCCAACATGAGGACTTTGGACCTAAGGACCCGTCATTGTCGATATTCCAGACATGCGAACAGTAACGCACTCTCTGCAACAACCTGTAAGTACCTTTATTATAAGCAGACAACTGCATGCTTCTGGACTACTTGTACGGAGACTATTACAGAGATTTTCCCTGACACCACATCAACATCACCAGAGATGGGTACGACACAAAACACCTCTATGGAACCATGTGGTATGCCAACGAGTCATCTTTAGTACCGCTTTTGTCTTGATTAGGATGATAACAGCACCTGTGCGGGGAAGCAAAGAAATCAGCGACTCGATGAAGGATATGTTATACATGGTCACACATCAGGGTGGACAAAACGGTGTAATGGTATGAAGGATGATTTCATACGATGCGTGATAAACATTGATCTTCATAAGAGCCACTTTGATGACCCGAAGGTGCGTTAGAGAAGTTTTATGATCGATGGCCTTTCTTTTTATGAACGACCCTTCCAATCCCCTATTTCAACAAACTAACGTTCATGCTCATACCGCTGTCATCTCAAGAGCTTACCTCACAGTCATAGACACAAAGCCGTAGCTAGAAGCATCGCCAGAACGTCATCAATGGGGAAACTTGTGAGATGCTATAGGTCCGTTCTGTTAAAACTCCACCGCTGCCACAAGATTTTCAAGATCAACATATCAAAGTTCAGGCTGCATAGAATGAATTGATTCAAGACACATTCAAAGCATCTACGACTTTAAACTACGACATGTGGTCGAAAGCATTAAAAATGATTGCGACCTAATATTCTATTCAGAAACGTAATGATTTTACATTTTGACCAATAAAGTTTATTATATCATCATTCAATTTAATTATTTCTTGTTGTTTTAATCTGATTATTCCTTCTAAGTGCATTTTTTTGACAATGAGTGTAATTGCAATAGCGAGTAATAATTGTACTGGCAGAGAGAAATTCTAAGTTGCAACACATATTTTTCCACAGTTGGCGTTATTCGACTACTGTAAATTACATAATTGATACTTTTTTTGAAAATATCAATGTTTCTTTTAGTGTTACTAAGTCTCCCCTGTTCTGGATACAAACTTATCCCAGCTTCCCATACATATCAAGAATAAAAATAATATTAAAATTCATATGAAAGTTAATATTATTTTTGATGTTGAAAGTAGCTGAAAATCGTTTAAATGTACGCCAAAAATAAATAATAAATATTATAACTTTTATATGTATCTGCAAAATTGATATAAAGAACCATGTTTTATAATTAATAAGATTTTACAAATATACATAAAATCCATAATGCATCATTGTATAAGCATGCAAAATTACCGGTGTTTAAATGTTTATTTTAGTATTAAAATCATGCACAACTTTCCATGATTTATCAATTTTATAAGTAAATAAAAGTTTATAAATAAATACGAGAATTTAAATTCATTTAATACTAATTGAAGGCTTAAATATTTTAATTATTTTAAATAAGGTGCTCACATACACAATAGGAACTCACAACACAAAAGCTTGATTGTAATAATATTTATTAGATTTCTATTTCAATCAATCAATTTTTAAGAAATAACTATTCAAAGCATTACATTTCCTTAATTATCAAATATTTCACACTTTTAAACATATTCTTATATCGATGCATTATTTCATTTATTTATCTAAGCTCCACAGCTTGTAGGAAAGCAATGAATTACAAATGCATCAGACTGTGTTATTCTCGAGAAACACACAGATCCAAATCTTTCAACACGAAAACGAAAATGATAAATGAAACCACAGGGAGTTAAGAGTTCCACAAATACACAACAGTCCTCACTTTAAATGTCATTATAGGAACTGCGAAACAATATACTCAATAGTTTCCCTGGAAACTTCCTTGGAACACTAAGTTGATGATATTTAGCACTTTAAGAATGACCTGCTTAATTTCATTAGCGTTGCCTTCTGGATTTCGGATGCGGAGTCCCACGACGAACAAGTTCACAATCTTAGAAACAGTCAATTCTGAACGTAATTACTCAAGCAATTAGGGGATTTGGAAGCTAGAATGGAAAGGGAAATGTAGAAGTTCAGATTCTTGATCCATTTGAAGATGTTCTTTTCCTAAATCATCACGAATTGAAGTTTCCCAAATTTATCTTTATTTATTCCCTGTGGTGTATTTTAAAATAAGATATTGGAAAAGCTCTGCTGATTAAAAGAAACCGTTCAGATTTACTTATAATGAATTGAAAGAAAATAAATTACGAATTTTTGTTCCTGTTAAGTCATTGCTGCGTGGAAACATAGGAATTCACATTAGGCTTTTGAAAAAATATAGAAAAAAGGTACAAAAGCGTATATAAAAAAAGCTATTGTTTGCAAAACATTAAGGAACAAATCCTTTTTATTTAAATTCCACAAATAGAGAAGTAAAAACTTAAATAATGAAGGATAGATTTGGTTAGATTTCGTTAACATCGCAATGGAGAGAAACAACACGAGAGCTATTAGAGACGGATCTCGTAATTTTGAACCCGGTCAAATGACCAAAGAAATTAAAGAAGAATGTAATTTTAAAGCACTTGCTTAAAAAGAAATAGAATCGAATATCAAATAAAAAACCACACAAGAATTTTGAATAAATATATGACTGGAATTTTAAGAATCTCGATCGCCTGCTTGGTTGAGTAACGGATTCAACACCAAAAGAATGTGTATTCAGATACTTCCTGATTAATTTAAAAGAAACTATTACAAATGTAATTCCAAAATGTTTATCAAAACTCAAGTGTAGTATTTGAAAGTCATAACGTTGCAGTTCAATGCCAAAAATTTATGAAACGTAACTCCCGAATAAATTAGTTTAAACAAAAAAAAACTGTTTTAAAAAAGAAAGATTACATCACGGCATTTTACGAAATCATTTTCTTTCATTAAAGGAAATTGTAAGAAATAACCTGTGCCTCCAATAAAATTATGTAAGTAAGCTAAAAGTCATTATGTTATGAGTAAACAACATGATGATTAGAAATCTTAGGAAGAAAAAAATTAATAACTTTTATATTACAGAAGTTATAAAATAAGCTAATATCTCACTTGTATAAAAAAAAAAGTCTAATTTGTAACATTTTAGAACATTCAGTATCTGCAACGTATTATTAAATGCAGGAAATCATTGATGGATAAACACAATGCGTATGTTACGAATATCAGCCTCAAATAAAAAGCGAAGAGGACATGTGTAGTATATTTATTGATGCTGCGAAATACTTTAGTAATTAAATAATCACAGTATAATTAGAATACTTGAATGAATAAAAGTACATGAATAAAAGTATGAATAAATATTTACATTAGTTAATGTGCTATTTCTTTTATTTCCTATCATATAGTTATTGTTTGATGCTTTCTTGAACATTCCCTGTTATTTTAGCAACAATTATTCAGAATATTCATCAAGTTCAAGCCGAACAATACGTTTGAATCTCTTAATAAATATACCCTCTTTAAATAGACGTTGTGTTAAATAAGGGTGTTTGCTTTCCGTTCAATGGAGCTGAGAATCAAAATCATTGCTTAGTATGGTTTGGTAGTTAAAAGAGTGATGTAACCCGGCACAGATTTTTTTCATCTCAACTACGTGAATTATTTCAATATTTCAAGATCTGTGGCTAACATAACACGTTTTACTTAGAAAGCTCGTTAATCCATAATATATATTTATTTAATGCATTCATTTAATGCTTTTAATGTCCTTAAATTAACCATGTTAACCTTAGTCTTTCTCCATCTACTGAAGATGTTCCTGCTGACGGTAATTTTGACACGATTTTCGCTTTTCGTTTCTAAGTTATAAGTGCTCCCTGTTAATTGGATGGCCGTGGTAGCCTGGTGGCTATAGCTGCAAAAAGGAAGCCGGCGTTGTTGTATTGGAACTAGTTCTCGTTAAACCTGGTAGAGGTACCCTTATTATCGTGATTTTGAAGTTTAGAGAAGGAGGAGCCAGCCTAGGTGTTGTCTTCGGCCCTTGACTGATGTCCAAAATTGCGAGATCCCTCACCAATAACCCGCGTGTATTGCTTCTCAGTACGATGTTAAAAAACAATCACAATCTCCCTTGTGACTGCTTATTTATTCTGTCTATTTATATGGTCTTATGTTAATTTGAATTTTACTTTCATTATGTTACTGGTTTAGTTTCTATTCGTAATAAATGATTGGCTCTGTACCACAAAGTAAAATATTATTTTATTACAAATTTCTTAAAGTATAATTCAGAAATAAACTTACTAGATTGGAAAGTTTGGAGATGAGGAGGCTACATTTTGAAGGTCTGAAGTGTTTCATTTGTTCGCTCGCCTATCAATACTGTGAGTGAAGCAGAAAAAGAGCGAGCGAGTCACACACACAAATTATGCTATCTTCGAGCATCTTTTGTCTCGCTAGAGTCCCTCCAACTTAAATCAGAGTTTTATTATGAAGAAATATTGCTTATAACTATATATAAGCAACTATACTATACTATATATATATATATATATATATATATATGGGGGGAATACCAATTTCACCAACAGATGGCGCAGAGGCAGATATACCTCGATGTTACACAGTCGGCAGAGAGAGAGAGATGCTCTGAGGTTCGCGAGCAAGCAACTTCATCTAACCTTCAGCTCCCGCGAAGGGGATGGTTGGTTAAAGTCCATGCTGCCTGCGAGAAGGCGATCAGGATCAAGGATTATCTTATGTGCTAAGAACAACGTAGTGAATCTCCGACGCTGAAGACAATCATTTGTATTTCAATCTTCCTACTAAAGCTGTAATCATCCTCTGCATATATAACTTTAATAAATGGACATTGTTACTTCCAATGGGTGATTGGTATAATTTCTAAGCTATCCATTGGTATGTTTCCTAAGCACCATATATATATATATATATATATATATATATATGGTGGTTTTGAATCATTCTGTAAGCCTGTTATGAGAAGTTGTATTTCTTTGGCTGTTGGAAAATGGAGGCAAGGATCAGCACTTTGAGGCACTTTGATGGATCTCGGCATGAGCAGAAGTCGCTGAGAGGAAACAATTCTATTGGCTGGACATTTGGTTAGGTGAGCGTCTCTGTTGGCTGACCAAGAAGTATACTATTTTGTAGAAGTGTAAGCAAAAGGAATAAAAGTCAAGTGTAAAATTATACGACGGCACTGTTGAGAGAAAAAATTAAGAGAATGTAAGAGGTGGAATTAAAAATAAATTGAAAAATTAAAAGTGTAATATTTAAAATTTAAGGAGGTTCATTGGAATAGAGAATGAGCCAACACACGGTTAGTCTTAAGTAGAGATTGATGAGTCGTCCTTGACCTTAATCCAAACCAAATAACAAGACACAACAACAATTTATTATTCAATTTCACAAAAGTGACAGAGTTGGAATCTATCGCAATCTAAACATAGGCCCATGTACATAAGCATGTATGTATGCTTTGAAAATTATACGTTTCTTTATATATTTTTATCAAGTATCAGTCGTATGGATTAATGAAAAGTTACTGTCTGCGCGTTAAGGTAACTGAGATTCTCAATTGCATACTCATACTCAATTGCATGACTGATCATACGGATTCATTATGTGTGAAATTTGATAAAGTTTAGAAAAGTTGCATTTTAAAGCAGCAAACACATGCACCAAGCCCGAGTGTAAGATTTCTATTTCGGTGTAGGACGTTTTATCCGAAAGATCGAGGAGTATTTTCCTACCCCATGAAGGGGGAGAGAATCGTTACTGACTTTGGCTTTGGAGCGTTTACCAACTTTGATAAAGAAGACGTCTTATTTTGGCTAGTTAATAAGGGTTAATAAGAAGGTTTCTTAAACTACTGGCGTTGTTTTTGAAGAGAGTCACTGCATACTCCCCCTTCAGTATCATCGTGATGATACGAAGAGGAACATTGATATTTGTAGAAAAGGTTGCTTTTTTTCAGCCATTAATGCAATTGACAAACATCCCTTCCTTTTTTAATTGAGTTTTGAATGGAATAGTTTCCATTTGAATCATTGGAGGTCTCATGTTCAGCGGCGGGTCTCTTTGCCAAGTGCGCCAGAATAGCATTATAGTCGAATTTATGAGCAGTTGTCTGTTAGTAAGACATACAGAGGAAAGTGTTTTGCGTCAGGTGTATATGCAAGCAGTAGTTATAGGCTGTTCTGCCATCTAGTACGTCGTTTTCTCCAAAAGATCGGAGGATATTTTTCTACCCCATGAAAGGAGAGAGAGTAGTTGTTGACATTGGCTTTGGAGTGTCAGTAGCGATTGTTTCAAACCCTGGTCCAGTGGGTCCGAAGAAAAGCTGATCGGTCGGTTTCTGCTGTCCTTTACCAACTAGGCTAAAGAAGACGTCTCATTCGGGATAATTAATAAGATGTTTTTTTAACTTCTGGCGTTGTTGTTGAAAAGAGTCGCTACTTTGTATTTGCATTTTTCTATTAATGTATTTTTCTAGGATTCTGGTACACCTTCCTCAGAATCTATTATATCTATAGTGCTGATACTTCGCGCATTATGAGATTATTTCCTATACAAAGAACATAATTTTTTCTGATAAACCCTCACAGAGTTTAAATCTTGAAGAAAATATGAATAACAATTTTGAGTAATTTGAAAGATAATTTTTTTAAAAAAAATGGCTTTATTAAATTTAATTTTTGAAATACTAGTTATTTTTAGTGTAAAGAATGTCATGTGTTCATAGGTACTATGTAATTTTTTAAGTTACAAATATAATGGGACTTATACAAGTCTCAGTTACAGTGAAACTTGTCTGGTGTGGAAGAGAGAAAAGAGGAAGAAATGGCGCAACAGTCGCCTTCGTCACGTGAGTATGACGTCACGTGAATATGAGACATAATTGCGAGTTCCAAAGGCAATAATTCTTGGAATGCTGCAATGTAACATAAATTCAAAATTTACAAGTTAGGAAATTTCTCTCCGCTTAGCTCTAAAAGTGAATAACAATCTAGGGTATAAATAAAATCATAAATATTTTACTGATATGAACACATCATTTGAAAAAAATGCAATTTTTCATTGATTGTGGAAATGTTTCCTGCTTATAAAATATGAATAACCTCCTCTTAAAAAAATAATAATTTTAACGATGAACAAGGCATTGAAAAGAGAAAACTCCTTAAAGTAAGAAAATGCTACCTGCATTGTGATATGACTTGAAAAGGAAATGAACTCAAAAGCCTTTTTTGTTTTTTGAATTTTCAGAAATCTTTCAAACAAATTCTGTCTCACATTCACATTTCACTTCAATTTTTTATGGTGTATAGATCTAAGTGAAGCTTAATTGGCTTATTGTAACAGAGAAAGATCTAACAAGGAAACCAGGGAGAGGAATGCCGCGTTTTTTGACAAAAGGAATCTTTCAGTAAACATAGAGTGGAAAAAGTTCACATTTTTCACATGTTTGGGTATCTCCTATTCGTGTTTAAACTCTATTCTTTCCCAATTCAGAATATTTATAACCGAACTAAATGTGTTTTAAAACTGACAATGGTATCAAAAGCCTTTGAGGCAATTTCGAAAACTATTCTTTAGTGAATAAATTCTGAAAAAACATATTTTACTTTTCTTATCTAGAAATGAACAGAAGCGTTTGCTTTGTAATTTAATTTCTTCCTCGACGTCTAGGGGCTTGTATATGAAATAGATTAAAAATGTAAGTAAGGAAAATAGTAACCAATTTTTACAGAGTATGCTAGACATTTAAACAACCTTTGGCTATATTGTATATTTACATAAATAAACGTCTTTAATGGTAATTTATTTTTTTTGAAATAATGTTAAAAACCTTCTACCGAAAAAGATTTAAGGAAAATTATTTTACTTTATATTTCATTTAAAATTAAGCAATAGTTTTAATTTTCGCTTCGCATGTTCAGAAATGACATACTTAACTTTGCGTCATATTTTATTTTAAATTATTAATATTTGTAATTTTCAAAACATTTTGATAATTTCTTATTTGAAAAATAGGAATGAAAGCAAAGTAGGCGTTATTCATTTCCATCCATTATAGGCGTTATTAGTCATTCTGGTATATTGTTAAATTAACATAAAATTAATCTCATGAAAATAGCTTTTGCACAAAATAATTAAAAATCAGTATCAAAACATTACGAACTTTCAGTTTTAAAATTCCTTCTTTCATTTTTTACTTTTGTCAGTTGTTTTCTTAAGTTTTCTGCAATCAAATTTTAATTTTACGGTGTTGTTTAAAGTATCGTACTACGTTGAAAATATCATTTTCGGTCAAAAATCATAATTTGTGTTTATTTTACCGTTGTAAAATTCAAATAAAAATCTTCCTTAGTCCACTTTATTAGACGATAATCGAGAAAAATATTACAGGTAATACCGCATCTGTCAATTGGAACCGAAATTTGAGAAACTGGAGTATGCTTTTTCAAGTTAATATTCGCAATTTCATCCTATTATACATTTGAAAGGAATTTCTAATATGTTTTGGTTTTGTTTCGTGGATTATCATTAGTTTTTATCTCTTAATTCAACATTTGCTACAGGTAACAACCATTTCCTTCTGACAATACACGTTGTTATTTTGGTTGTGGTGCTACAAATTTTTTTCTCGAATTTCTTCTTAACTTTCAGCTCCTTTCTCCTCAATTGTAGCATATTTTTTAATCGATAATTGTTATTTTTATCATTATGTTATAAATTTTATATACTTATTAGAGAAAATTCATTATATAAATATAAATCAACTTCTGATAAAAAAAAAATCAAGATGAAAGTGAAACTGCCAAATACTCATACATATAGTAAGCAAAAACTGAATTACCTAAATAAATTTTCGAAGAACAACGAAAGTGATTATAATAGAAAATTAAAGAGCAATCAAATTATTAATTTGAACCTTATGGAAAGAGCATTTTGCCAATTTCTGCTGCCCTATTTGTCTTGAAAATTGATTCAATACAACATTTCTTATATAACTTGATTCAGTAGAAATAAGTGAACGCTAAATTTAATTTTGTATAACTTACTATTCTCAAATATTTTTCTTTCATTTAATCCGTGGTATAAAATTAAAGGAAAAAAAATAATATAATTTCAAAATATGGATCCAGAGGAAGATGTATAATTATTCTGAAAGAGCAAGTAACATTAACATTATTCAAATTAATCTTCAGGTATCCAATAAAAAAATTCAACTTTTTATGAAGCAAAGAGATTTTTTTCTCTTGTGTGCCTCTTTTACTACAAACTGTCTAACAAAATAAAAATGATTAAACGAAGTTAATTATTGTCTTATCAAGTATTATATCTAAAATGAGTAGAGAAAAAAGTGCGAAAAATATGTGTGTAATTTAAGCTGAAAATATATATGAACAAATATCCAATATTTTACCAAGTGATTTGCCATATTCGTATAATTCAAACGAATGAGAATGTCTCAGTTACATTGAAGACGTATTTCAGTTAAGAGTTATTCCTCAGCTAAATTATTCCTCAGCTTCTTCTTTTGATAAAATATTGTTACAAAAATTCCTGTGAGTAAGCGAGTGGAACTCAGTCCGACATGAAGCTTAACAGCTAATGACACTTTATTCACAAGTATCCTGGACAACGCGACATACAGGTAACAGTACAAATAGGAACATAATACTTGTACATATTAGCAACACAGATACTGGAACAAAAATATCAATTGTATTCACAAACACAGTGCATCAACAACCTTATCTGTTTACTAGTTCACGCTACGAACAAATCTCCACTCTCCCTGCACTTCCAAGGCAGATACCCTCCAATTTGCAAATTCCCTCTGTCACGCAAACGTCCGTTCATATAGACCGATCGCTCGTCCAAATGCCGATCACTTTCTAATCGTTTCCCTATCAATAACTAAAGAAACCTACTCCAAAGATAAACGTACTCCCTCAGACTCTCGGAGTATTTATTCCCATTCCAGCCAGGTATGACGTCACTCGGAAAATTCAGGAAAAGTCCGTAACTTTCTTCCCGATCAATATATCGAATAAGTTCCAGCATTTTCGGGAACTTTTGTTTTGTCGCCAAAGTCGCTAAGTCGCCAAAACGGTTACCAAGGTGAAGAGGTTATTGCTTAAACTTTCCTTGGCTAGCTGATGACATCTCTGTGAGTGAATCTTCTCTGGAAAAAGATAACTGCTGCAAGGAAGTGCTATATCTTGTTCATTACAAAGGGATTTGACACATTCGTAAATTTTTCAAACAAATGAGAAAGCCCCGATGACAACTACGATGTGTTTCAATTAAAAATAATTAATTAATGGAAAGGATAATTTTATTTATTGCTCAGTTTTTCCTTTTTAAAAATATATTTGTGGCTACACGAATAAATATAAATTGTGCTTATTGTCAATTAGTACAAAAACTTTAACTTTTAACTCTTTCATATGAAATGAACTGGTGAGAGTGAAGTATAAGAATTTATCAAAGGGAATATTAAGAATTAAAGTGATGTCAGTGTTTAAGGGCGCAAGTGCCAGATATAACCATGCTGAGCCAAAAAGGATTTAACCATGATCTACACGCTTGAAAAAAATAGAAAAAAGAAAAACTGATGACAAGAAGATTTGATGAAGAACAACTTTGAATAAGAAGAGGGTTCGAAAATAGAGAAGGATCTCTAGGGTATCTTGGGAGGACTTCGCAAGTGCTTATCAGGAAAGCAAGCCTCGTGGGAAAAGAAAAATCACTATAACGCTTCGTTTTCAAGATGCCAGTACATACCTAAAGGCCCTGAAGGGGTATTGAAACTTTAAGGATTTTATTTAATTAAAAACTTTAAGGAACTTATTTGAAAACTATAATTTTACTGCATTCTCAAATATATATTAAGCAAGTAATTATTATACCATTTCCAAGACATTAGAATAATTATTGAAATTTATGTAAATATTCTACAAAATCTTGCTTAGTTTCAGTTTCGTTCAAATATTTATTCTTCATGGTTTTGGTAAAATGAAATTACAATAGAGGGCAATGATTCATTTCTTATCAAGATATAAAAACTCAAAGTCAGAATAAAATACGTCATATAAATGTTGTATTAAATCGGACCAAACGATATTGAAACCACTAACAATAATATCAGCCAAATATATTTAAGAATGACATTTATTTTATTTGCCAATAAGCATTTATTTCATACACAAATGAGTATTTGAAATAAATTCTCATGCTGATGAATGATGTAACAAATGATTTTGGTATAACCATTTCTACATAATAAATGTGAATATTAGCAAATAACAAATTACGAATCTGTAGAAGAAATAAATTATCCTAAATTTATTATATGATATTAAATCTAGTAATTTTTAAGAAAATATATTATTATGACTTTGGTTAAAATATAAAATTCTAAAACACTCAAAGCAGTAATCAAGGAAAACAAAACGGCAGAAGAATAAGTGTATAAGCCAAATAAGAATATAAGCCAAAATATAAAGAAGACATTAAGGTTGAAAAATGGAAAGAAAGTAATTTGAACAGCTATGTTTGACTTTGGACATAAATACACAGATATACCCGAATGAAGGATATAACCATCCCAATCAACATAATTACTTCATGACAAATTAGTAAAACTGTTGGATATCAATGCATATTTGCTGTCCCTGCCCCAACATAAAATAAATAGCGCTGCGCCGTGTAAGCTCTGGCTGCGCATCAGCGTAAAGGATGGCGAAGTTCTCCAAAGAACTAATACGTCACTATTACTTCTTCTACTAGAGCTGCTGAATCTCCAAGAGTGAAGCTTACGCTGTCAAGCTGACTTTTATATATGTCTTTTTATAAATAAACATGCTTACATAATTGTGCCACAGTTCTCACTGCGTTTACCACCAACCAACGGTTATGGGCCCAGGAACTGAAACGAAGAACCATTAGCAGTGCGCATTACGAAATCATCTGTTTGAAACGGCACTTCAATCTAAAGGGCTACACATTCCTGATCCAAAAAAAAAAGAGCTGAAATTGATTCTGAAGCTCAACTCAACGTTATTGAGAAGCTGAACAAACAAAACTACCATACGTAGAAGCTGCAAATCGAAGGAATCTTGATAATAAAAAAAAGAAAGAAAAAAGAACTACCACTGGGATTACCTCAACAGCGCCGAAGCTAAGCCTAGCGAAGGTGCCGCGCTCGACGCCCTTGAAAAGCTACGAAAATGGACTGAAATCGATCGAAAAGCTCGTGCGGGCATTATATTGTCTATCAGTCCAAGTGAACTTTGTTATATAAGACATTGCAACACTTCCAACGATGTTTGGAAAAAGCAAAAAACTGTATTGGAATCTAAAGGACCTGCCAAAAAGGCTTGGCTACTAAAACAACTATTGTTCCAGAAAATGACTGACACAGAAACAATGTCGGATTATCTTAAAAAGTTTTTCAACATAGTAGATAAGCGGAAAGAAATGGAACTGGATATTGCTAATAATCTCTTATCCATTTTACATCTATACAGCATTCCGGACTATTTCGAAAATTTCCGATGTGCCATTGAATCCAGAGACGAACCATCGAATCCTGAAATTCTCAAAATAAAATTGCTGGTAGAACTTGAAGCAGGAAAAGGAAAGATAAATCATGCATCACACACAGTGTGCTTTAATTCTTCAATAAAAAAGGATAATCAGTATTCAAAAATGAACTCTGAGAATTGGAATGCAGACCAAAGCAAAGCAGCGAATCAGAAGTCTTTTAGAAATCTGAAGTGTAATTACTGCTCAACGTTTGGACATAAAGCATCCGAATGTAGCAAGAAAATATTCGACAGAAAACACGCATCTCCAAATCACAACTCGTTCATGTTAATGAAATCTGAAGAATATGCATCGTCGGCTATGTGCTGTAATGAAGACCAGAACGAAAGAAATTCATTTTCCTGGTATCTAGATAGTGGAGTTTCCTCTCACATGTGAACGATGAAAAACTGTTCAATGAAATAAATAAGGAAACAAACTATTTCGTAAAATTAGCTGTTGATAAAACCACTGAAGTAACCAGCATAGGCTCGGTTAGCATTACTGTTCAAAATGCTAAACACTCCAGGACAATTCTCCTAAAAAACATGTTATGTGTACCGGAACGAAAATGTAACCTAATCTCATCATCAAAAGCCACAATAAACAATCGACCCGTTATTTTCTATGAAAAAGAAGCAAGAGTAATTGAAGTTAATGCAATTGTCCAGATGACAGCGATCTCCAAAGGAGATTTATGCTACGTGAAACCAAATATTGAAAAGGCAACTCTGGTCACCGAATTTCAAAAATGGCATAAAAAATGTGGAAATTTAAATAAAATGATCTAAGGAAATTAAGGACTGAAAGAATAGTACTAGGGTTACATTTTGATGTAAAAGATTCCGTAAAGAACTGCAAAATATGCATCCAGTCAAAACAGACTGTTGTCCCTTTTTCAAATGAATCTAAATTCAAAAGTAAAAATCTTTTAGAACTCGTACATTCTTACGTCTGTAGACCCATGCGAGTACCGTCATTGGCTGGTTCGTAATTTTTTTGTTGTTGTTGTTGTTACTTTCATTGATGATAAATTAAGATATACAGCAATAAATTTCTTAAAAACTGAAAATGAAGGGGAAAAAGCCTTTATAAACTGTAAAGCTGTAGTTGAAAATCAAACAGGAAAGAAAGATAAAATACTTCGTACCGATATTAGATTAGAATATTGCGGCTCAGAATTCAAAACTTTTCTTAAAGAACAAGGCATCCGATGAGAAACATTTGCTGTTATGACCCCCAGCAAAACGGAGTAGCAGAAAGAGCAAATCGAACTGTAGTTGAAATGACCAGATGATTCTTAATCTAATCTGGATTAAATTCTAACTTCTGGGCGGAAGCAATAAATTGTTCCAATTACATTTGTAATCGCTCACCTAATAAGAGCATCCAGAATTCAACTCCATACGAATTCTTTTTTTACATCAAGTCAAGTGTGTCATACTTTAAAGTGTTCAGACAAAAGGCATAGGTGTTGAATAAACGATTGAAAGGCAAATTTGAGTCGAGATTGAACGAACGTATCTTCAATGGACATTCAAAAGAATCGAAGGCATATCGGTTATTTGATAAGAAAACCTAAAACATAATAGCAAGCCGAGATGTAAGTTTTATTGCAGAATTTGAAAACCATCTGCCAGCATCAGAAATGGAATTCATCACCCTACTTGATGAAAAACAAAATCCTACTTTCAGCGAAGATACGTCATCTGACCTTGGTGATATAACAAAAAAAGAAGCAACGTCATCGGACTCCCAAAAACAAATCGAAGCTTCGGCTAGCTCTGACGTCCCATCTTCTGAAAGCAGGGTTTTTCATCACGCTCCTGAAAGGCCTAGGATTTTAAGAACAGGCAAAAGAGCTCGTTCAAGAAAGGAATATGGACAAGTTACCATAATTACGGATTGTTTTGAAACAAACCCGATCGTTCAAAAGGCTCTCGCTGGACCAAACAATTAAGCTAGGAAAAATCTTATGAAGGAAGAACATGATGCATTAATTTAAGAAAATACATGGACATTAGTTCCAAGACCCAAACATAAAATGGTTATTGGATCAAAATGGGTTCTAAAAACAAGTTTCATAAAAAGATAGAACTATTGATAAATTAATGCAAGAATTCTTGCTAAAGTTTGTTCTGGAATAGATTTTTACGGGAATTTTTCTCCAATTGCAAGATTAAGTTCAATCCAAACTGTTAGTATTTACGCAGTTGAAAACAACCTTACTGGATATCAATTAGACTTTGTGATTGACACACATAAATGGAGATCTGAATGAAGAATTCTTTATGGAGCAAACAGAAGAATTTCGTGTTTCACCTGATAAAAATCAAGTTTGTTTACTAAACCGTTCTTTTAGGATCTCAAACAATCAGTGAAACAGAGGTACAACAAACTGGACACTAAATTCAAATCTCTCAGGTCTAAATCATTAAATGCCGGCAAATGTGTTAATCAAATAAAATCATTTTCTGCTGAAACAATCATCATTGTATATGTTGAGAGTTTAATGTGCTTACGAGCAGCAAAAAAGTTTATGAAAATATTCGTGGTGAGTTAGGAAAAGCTTTCAAAATGAGAGACCTACGACAACTGCTTAGGAATTGGATTCAAACATGATTAGAACAGTTTTACAATATCTCAATCAAAGTACATTGATGAAATCTAGCACAAGTACAAAATGCAAGATGCAAAAACTATTGTAACTCCCATGGATACAAGAATTAAATTAATTCAAGAGATGTCTCCACAGAATGAAGGGGAAAAAATCAGAAATGCAAAACTTACCATTCCGATCTTTAATTGGATCTCTAATGTATCTGTCTATCGCCACAAGACTAGGCATTACATACACTGTCAATTTTCTTAGTCAATTTAACAACAATCTAGGAAAAACATATTTGATGACAGCAAAAAGAATTCTGAGATACTTGAAAGGAAACTATAAATCAAGGAATAATTTACAAACAATCGGCAACCTTAATAGGATATGTCGATTCTGATTGGACTTCGGATATCAACGACCGGAAATCTTGCAAAAGATATGTCTTCAAGTAAGCTGAAAGAGCGATTCTTGGGAATCAAGAAAACAACGAACAGTTGCATTATTAACCACACAGTCAGAATATATGGCTCTCTCTAAGCCTACAAAAGAAATTTTCTACCTACAAATATTTCTCAATGAACTTTCACAACAAGAGACTAATGCATTGAAAACTGTGGTATTTACTGACAATCAATCATCTCTAAAACTTGTGAAAAACCCAGCAATCATTCGTACTCAAAAATATTGATATCCGTTATCATTTTGTGCGAGAAGTATATGAAAATGTTTCGTTCAATTTAAAATATTTACTATCTAATAAAATGCATACTGATGTGTTAATAAAATGTTTAAATAGTAATAACCATAAGGTATGTGGCAAATAAGTTGTATTAACATGTACCTGTAACTAATGGCATCATATCACATAAATTTATAAGGGCTTTTATTAAATTTTAAGGCATTGTGATATTCATTAGAAAATTGCATAATTGTGTTTGTATTTGAAATAAGCATTGAGAAGGGGAATTGTTGGATATCAGTGCATATTTGCTTTCCCTTCCCCCAACATAAAATAGATTACTCTGCTCCATGTAAATTCTGGCTGCACATGCGCGCAAAAAATAAAGAAGTTCTCCTAAGAACTTATATGTCTCTGCTATTACTACAACTACGACTGCTGTTGAATCTCTACGCGTGAAGCTTACGTTTCCCCGATACTTTTATATATGTTTGGTTACTAATAAAAATACACCAGCTTTTCATAAGTGTGCCGTAGTTCTCACTGCATTTAGTTCCATAAAAACCAAATGCATCACAAAAGTCCCAATTAAGAAAAGCGGAAATAAAATAAATAAAAATCACAATTTATTTGTTATAATAAAAATATCCAATAAATTTGAAATACACATTCCGTTATAAGACATAGAGATACCTATAAAACTATTACCTACCACTTTCCTCCATTCTCTTCAAAACCTACAACTTTCAACTAGGTTATATGTTTACAATTTCACTAATCCTTACTTGCTTGATTGGTTGTTTTCTTTTATAAAATAAAAATTATAAAAATAACATTAAAAAATCCAACAAAGCTTACTAAATAGAAGAAATTTATAGTACAATAAGACATAATTAAAAATATATAAACTCTAAAATAATTTAATGAGTCTTTTTTTTTTTTGTTTATTTATTTTATAAAATCTAATCCGATAATTTTATCTAAAATGGTACAATTTTAAAAACAAATTATTAAAAAATAGGCTAATAATTATTTACAATTAAACCTCATGTATATATAGGCTTTACTGAAAAAACAAAAAACAATGCTAATTAGTTTTAAAATAGCCGTAAAAAACTAAATTAATGTTTTGAAAGCAATTGCATAACATGTATTTCAAGTAAATGGGAACTTTAAGAAAAGCGAATCACATATAAAAATTAGGTATAGAACAGTAATAAATTTTTTTAATTCTTCCATTAGTTTGTCTTTTGAAAACATTTGAAATATCAAATAAAGTAACGTTTTCCTCGTCTGAAAGAGTTTCTGAGAGTTAATTTTCAAATGTTATCAACATTTTTAGTTAAATGAAATACATCCAAATCTCTCAAGAAAATTTTCGGTGGTTTTTGTTTATGATTACAAAGATCTGTTTCATCAGGTAAAAATATACTCTTCAGGAGTTAAGTCTCATGAATCTAGTGAACAAAGTACGAGTGTCAACAATATCCATATAATTCATTTTCTTGCCTAAAAATCCAGATATCAGACGAACAAATGATTATTATTTTTTCTTGATTAATTCTCTTACTATGTCTTTCTGTCTGCAGAAAAAAGAAATTTGAAAGCTACATGCAAGTACGATACAATTATTTCGAAACTTATGTTAAGTATTAGTTTAAAAAAAAAACTTTTTCTGTGTTTAGGACAAGGAGGTTAGTAAACAGGAAAGGTATTCACTTATATGAAAACAGATAGTATTTCCAGATACAATTTGGTACCATTTTAGGGTATTAAAATGGCCATATGTCGCCAGACGAAAAGCAATCATTTTAAAGACTGAAGGCAGACTGATATTGGATAGATTTATTCTCTTTTTATCTTTCAACTTCTTTCTCCATTCATTTGCTCGTGTAAAAATGAAATTAAAATAGCTGTAAGCACTGGATGTTGTAAATCTTTCTGGACTTTTCTTCCAAAAAAGCTATTAAGCTCCTTTTTGGAAATATTATCTGAGAAAAATCTTTTTTTATCTCGAAAATGCAGTGATTTACCGGCATGTTTTCCCAAGCCATTGAATTTTATCAGATCTTATTGGATACTTGTCTAGACAATATATATATTAATCAAACTTATCATTCACAATCGGCATTTTTTGCTATATAGCGCTGAAATCTTGTGTTTTTAAACTTTACATTGATTTTTATGTTTTTAACTTATGTCTGAATTTAAAGTTTATTTTTACCTCAAATAAAGAAAGAGAATACTTAAATAAAAACGAAACAATAACTTTTTAATTGATTCTGGTCATTTTTTTTTCATAGAAACAGCCTTTCCTAAAACTTTTAAGGCATGAAACCCGAAGGAGACTCACAAGTTATGTATTTTGATTATTCTTGAAAAAAGTTCTAAATTGTTAATAAAAAAAACTATATAATCTTAGAATCTTTAAAAGATGTTCTGAATTGGATTACTGATAAAGAATTAAAGAGCAAATCCGAATTTATAGTAGAATATTATTATAAATAATAAATAATGTATTATGTTTTATTAAAGCCTAAATAAATGTAACAAAATATCACAACTCCTTAACGAATTCCTTCAAAATATTTTATTAATAAAAATTTATGACAACACAAAGAACCGATGGTGATCTCGGAAGTCATGGAATTAGTCCATCTCGCCCATACTATCTGTTGGGGAAAATCATGTCCAGGAACACAAGTACCATGTTGAAATGCATCATATTGCAGGCGTATCATATGGGGCTTACGTCGTTACACATGTGGGGAGTAGCATACGGCTGTAACATGTCCAAGTAACTCATAGAGAGAAAAAAAATCTAAATATATATATATATATTGCTTAATATATGCGAAATAATATGTGACATAAAATTTTGACGCTCCCTCGTGCATGTTTAATTAGACTTTACAGCTTTTTTCTTCTAACAAACCAAAATTCTGAACTAATGTACATCTACTCTACTTCTGATGTTATTACATGATTTGTAAACGTATCATCAGTCTCCTCCGATTGCATGTTTAGCTAGAATAAAAATTCTTATGACTTTAAAAAATTTTCAGTGACTGTACGAAAACGCACACCAAACATAAACCTTCAATCTGCCTTTTTCATGTTCTAGATATGTATTAGGCTTCTCTGAGCTTCATATGTAGAGATTTACTCCATATGTAATAATATTTTTCGTCATACGTTTTAGTCAAAAGTCACAAAATATAGAACTCTGGCAACAATCTATGGACACGTTGTAAAATGTAAAATGGTCGATGCCTTAATGGATTGTTAAAATAATCATTGGACTGTAATATATACTATTCAGGTTAGAATAATTAGGTGCGTTGAGCAAATATTGTTAAACAGTGGATTTTAATAATTCGTAGTATAAGTTAAAGTATATGAATAAGGAAAATCATTTTATTAAAATATAACTTCTAAACTAAATTAAAGATTCAAAAAAATAATTAAGCCTCATACATTAATTGAGATAACTAGATATTTCACGCATAAAATTTCATTTTTAAATTTTTATTATAAATAATTGTTTAATTTACGTAGATTAAATTTCTTGTTGGTAAGAATATTTAATACACTATAAGATAGGATTTTTATAAAAGAATTGAAAGCCAATAGGGTGTAAAAAATTATGAGTAATTTATAGAATTATTTTTAAGACTATTTTCATTGATATGAACACTATGAACATGAAGCAGAACTTTTAGATTCTTCAAACAATTGTTACTTACCAATTGAGATTTTTTTTCTTTTGATTGACTTTATATTTCTTTTAAATACTAGATAATTTTCTGTGAATCTTATAACTTCTTTAAATTTAACTTACTTAATGTTTAAAAAATATTTTATTAAGGCTTTTAGGAAGAATCTATACGTAATAAAAGATAGAATTTTGATGTTGAATTTAGAATGCCTGGACTTCCTTGGTTCGAATAACTAATTATTCATTATTCAAAATACAATAACTTTTTTTAATTATTCGTGTTCTTGAGCCATATTGTATAAATTTCCTTAAGTATTTCTTAAAGTTACATCTAAAATGTTGATTATTTAATGATTGGAATATATATTTTTGATAGTAATTGAATTTTTTTTCTGCTTGTATACGTGTTACAGACAAAATGAAGGAAACACTTGGAATCTGCAGTATGATTGTTATTATATCTTAAACTGAAATTATTAATTCTATTCGACTTATTACTTTGTTTTTAATTTTTGATTTATCGGGGGGTTTATGAACTGTACCGAGTAATAGATGCATATTGAGATATATAAGATAACGCTATTTTATACCAACATTATTATAAATAATATGCAAATTCTGTTAGGGATGAAACTAGAATATTAGTGTTAGAACTGAAAGGGGATGGAATGGGATGGACTAGTGTTAGAACTGAAAGGGGATGGAATAGTGCTCTCGCATGTCTCTCAAGATATTCCCATAAAGGAGCAATATTTCTAAGATTTGATGACTATGAGGTAACTGTATCCCTTCATCCTCATTAACATTCAACCAACATGTACCCTTCACAAATTTTCTATATGGATGGTACCCTATAAGCCAGGAATGTGCAACTTTAATATGACTACGGGCCGGGATATAAATCAGAATTCGAGTGGAAGTTTGGAGAAGGAGGTTCCAGCTCAGGTATTGGACTAGTCACTTGACCGAGGTTCAAATTACGAAGTCGCCTACAATAGCCCTCTTGAGTCTTTTCCATGCATAGTTAATGAATAATCGAATCAAATAAAAATTCGAAAAATTACACAAATTAGACTACTATAGGATTTAAGTATCCATGCACGAAAATATAAAAAAATTGGTGCATTATGAATGATATGCACAAAACTGCGTTTGGAAATGTTTATTATTGACACAAAAATTAAAAAAATTACAAAACGTAGTAAGTCATTTTACGTTTCACTATTATCAATAAAGACTTGTGAATCTGATCTTACTTCAGCATGTAACTATTAGACGACTACAAACTGGTACTATTAATTGTTCTATGAGCACACAAAAACGAATCACGAACAGTAAAGTAGATTGCTATTACAGCGCAATTTTTGTAACAATGAAAGGTGCAGAAAAATTGGTCATTTCTCTTTCATTCAATGTGTGATAAATTGAATTAACGATAAAAGGAGCAATGTCGCCGTTGAAATTGCGATAAAAGTGCAATAAAACAAGAACAGTTTTAGTGAAATTCGTGAATAAGAAGCTGCAGTCTTGGATTTTCTCCCGATGTTAAAATATTGTGTGATAGGTGATAAAATTTACTGGCGCGAGTTTGTTATTGCTTTATGGTTGAGTTTTACATAGAAGTTTTCACAAAGACCAAGGACATAAAGCTATAGATTTGGTTGTTAATTCTAAAGAACATTTTACGCTAAGCGAGAATGTATAGATTATGCTTATTGGCAAAGGCTGTAATAAAAAGAAGCTATAAACTGTTGAATAGGCATGATCGGAGATAAAAATGTGGATTTAAATGCTTCATTTTCCTTTTAGTGTGGGCTCATGATGCTAAATTATTAACTTGCTTCGTATTATATGACTAAGATGAGTTTAAACGAAAATTTTCTATTTTACAAGTTTTGAATCAAACAGTTATGTTATAACGTACAGAATGTGGTATAAATGTTGAAAGAGGATCATATTGGAGCTAAGTGACTCATTTATTTCGAATCATTCTTTGTAAATCTCTCTCTCTCTCTCTCTCTCTCTCTCTCTCTCTATATATATATATATATATATATATATATATATATATATATATATAT
>BMAW01089895.1:18791-40395 GCA_019974015.1 Nephila pilipes
CGGATAAGAAAAGAGCAGCAAATTCAAATGAAATATGAAATTTTAAAAAAAAAACCAACAATTTTTTTCAAAAGACCAAAAGGATAATAATATATTGAAAGTTATTCCATGCTTCAGACTGAAAATTGGAGTAATTCTACAACTATTGGTCTAAATATGCTCTTTGAAAAAATAAATAATTAAAAAACAATTATAAGACAAAGAAGCATAAATTGAAGGAAAAAAATACTGAAAACTAAAATCTAAATTTTAATATAAAAAGAAAAACATACACAAAGCAACATTTTTCAATCAAAATCTGGATCAAAAATTATAAGAAATTCAAGTGAAAAAGCATAAGTGTTCATTTATACCACTCCACGTGTATTAATATTACGTAAAAGAATTCAAAGAAGTAGAAACACATTTAGAAATTTACATAGCAGAAGGAAATTAAATTCAGAAAAAATATTTACTCATACTTAATACTATTGAATGCTTTATATGAAGTCAAAGAATTATTTAAAAAAGTATAAAAATGAATCAAAAGCCCGGGTTTTTTTGTCTTTTAGTAGAAAACAACCATACCATCTTCCCACATTAAGAATAACTATTTTTAAATGTCACCAAAATGCCAACTCTAAATTCTCTAAAGAACAATTTTAAATATTGCTAGAAAATCAATATTGAACACGTGAAATAACCAGTCAAAACTCAAATACCAGATCAAATTACATGGTATATTCAAGACGAAAGTACAATTGAAAATATTAACGAAATCAAAAATGCAAAAACAGAAGTAGTTAAAAATGTAAATCATTAATAATGAAAGATAAAAATACAAAAATAAAGCCACGCCATTGATCAAAATTTTTCCTAACTGAATATAAGAACAATTTTCTTAGATAATAGCATTTAAATAATAAAACTAAATTACATTAAAATAAATAAATCAAAAATAGAATAAAATAAATAAGTAAAAAAATTAAGTATTTAAAAAAATATAAAAATTAATATTTAGCATGAAGTATTAAAAAATAATTTAAAAAAATGAAGAATTTTAAAAACATGAAAATAAATAAATCAAAAATTTTAAAAAGTTAGTATTAGAAAAGATAAAAGTAATAAATGAAATATAATAATAAATGAATAATAATAAAAGTAAAACAAATAAATACAAAAAAAGTAATACAAATAATGGAAAAAAAACTATGAAATTATAATTATATCAAAACTTAATTAAAATGAAAGAAATTATTTTTAAATGTTATGAAAAAACATTCTATTATAAAAATCGTATCTCTGAAAAAATAACATTAAAAAATTACAGTTTAGCAATTGTACAGCTTTTACATTTCAAGTTTATCTTTAAATTCATTGGATAATCAGTTTTAGCACAATTAAAAGAGAAATTATTTAAATTACTTTAAATGTTGAATAGCGTATTAACTATTTTGATAATTCTAAGTAATAAATTATACAAAACGTTTTTATAAATATATAAACTTAAATTGCTATCAAAGAAAATTAACTTTATTAACTGGAAAACAATTACTCACTTTTCATACATGTAACTAACGATCATATTATGATCACTTCTTAAATTAATAAACCAAATTTCTTTTTAATAGTAGTTTAAATTATTTTTTTAAAATTTAAGTAAAAGAAATTTAAATTCTGGTTGAAGTTAATTTAGAAAATTATAAGATCCTGAGTATATATAAGCAATTTGAAATTGTTATATTTTAAGAAATTATGTTTATAAAAATCCAAATGTGTATTAGCAAGACAATTACTATTATGACACCTTGAGGAATGATTTTAAATTTTTTTCGCTAAGTTTTTTTTTTCTATTATAAACAATAAATTTTCTTGTAAGGTAAGATTAATAAGAAATTTAAATTTTATA
The DNA here is from genome assembly GCA_019974015.1 of Nephila pilipes. Lineage (NCBI taxonomy): Eukaryota > Metazoa > Arthropoda > Arachnida > Araneae > Nephilidae > Nephila > Nephila pilipes. Next base: position 20,680 of record BMAW01089895.1, read on the forward strand.
TAAGAAATAGAATTATTAATTTTAAAATCTTTAAAATTATGTAAAATATTTCAAAATAAACTATCAATTTTTGTTCATTTAAGGAAATTTTCAAAGAAAATACTGTAAATATTTTAATCTCTTATGTAATTAATAATTTCATTACTAAATTTTTCATGATAACAGTTTTGTTTAGTTTTTATTAACGTCGTATTAGAAGCAACACGAAATCTATTGGAGACGGATCTCGTAATTTTGGAACTACGGTCAAGCGACGAGGACGACATCTGAGCTGGAACCCTCCTCTCCTAACATCCCCACCACGCCAACGGGAGGACTTTGGGCCTCGAAGAGATTTAACGTGCATCAGCCCCGGCTACACGGTGGGTCTTTGGCGGCCAAGGATCGAAACCGCGACTGAACGAAATTTTCTGTTTCTTAGATTACCATAAATACAAACATTCGTCTTATGTTTATGAATTAAATAATAATGAACTTTTATAACACTATGTAGAAAAGTTCTATTAATTTTACTAACGTTGAAATCAAAATTTTGAGAAATTTAATTCTCTTTTTTTCAAACTAAAAAAATATTTTTCTTTTACTTTTAATATTGAAACTATTATCAAATTTATTTTTTAATATATATGTTGTTTTTTTAATAGCCACCATTATATATATATATATTATTTCTACTTTTAATTAGTATTATTTCTAACATTGAGCATATTGTAACTACATGTCCTATAAAAGTATTCTTTTGTGTGATCTTCCTTAAGAATTTGGATCATAGTTTTATTAAAAATTATAGCATTCGGACCATACTCGTATAAGAATAAAGTATTTTAAGTAATAATATAATAGTTTTCAAATAACGATCTTCTACTTTAATTAGGAATAATCTTAGTTAATGGAACATTTTACATATATATATATATATATATATATATATATATATATATATATATATGATAGGGTTGAATTTCCTAAATTTATAGTATCATGCCAATGTTGTTTGATACGTATAGTGATATAGTTGCATGTTTGTCCAATAAATTTATGTTCGATTATTTTTTTGCAAAATTAAATACTGTTATAAGTTTAAAAAAAGCGAACTTGGTATTAATATTAAATTTGTTCATCAATTTTTTGTAACGCATATTTTGAATACATTTAACTTTATTACAACAATTTTTATTACGTAGACAAATATTACTATATTCATTCTTATAATTATATTTACTATTCCAGAAAATCCTTAATTTATATTTCCCAAGTGCGGTTTGTCCTCATACGCATCGGTTAGTTCGCAACACTGAATAAGTACTTTTCTGGTAACACCATGCAAGCGATAAATCAAAAGCACATTTTTATCTCTTAAGCTCATACATCTTGAATTTTTAAGGAAGATAATACTATATGAAATCATTCCATTTACGAAAGTAATACTGTTTTGTTAAGACATTACCGAAACGATAAATCTGATGTTGGCGAAATTTCCATTTGGCTAACGAAACATGTATTCTAGAAATAATAATAGAAAACTGTAGATATTGTGAAATTAAAAGTACCATTGGAAGAAATATATATATATATATATATATATATATATATTACTTTATTTATCTAACTTAAATTTTGAGTTTTTTGAACGCAACCGTTATTTGTACTGTAGATCGTGCGAAAGAAAATAATTGATTAGCAACAAATAGCTGGCTACAAATAAGGTTAACATAATTATTCATTAAATGTTATCATGTTCATTTCTTCCTTGTCGTCTGGCGTTGCACTTTACAGCGATTTCATTGGAAAACATTAAAACCATTACACCTGCTTATCAATAATTTCGCTTTCCTAGTGATCTGTGCAAATATTACAAGATTTTGATTTTGGTTAAATTTTTGAAAAAAATTTGAACTTACTCTCGGCATATACGTGGATCGAATTATATTCGGAAGCATACGGTACTTAAAAGTCCTTTTAAATAAGATGCTGAAGTGCATTTTTATAAACTAAGAATAATGTATGCTCCCATTATTGAAAAGCAAAGTAGTAGTTATTGCTGAAAAAAGAATTTCTGTTGTAAGAAATTGCAAAACAAAAAAATTCGATTATTTATCTGCCAATTTGATAATTAAACAAGAAAGAAATAATGATTCATACATATCCATATGCGTGTTTCTACCTTCTCTTTGATGTGCATTTTCTGTTTCCTTTATTTATTCCTTTTATATAAATGACAAAACTATATGATTAATTGCATTTGTTACAAAATTATTTATTTCATTTAAAAAGATTAAGAAAAAAAAAATTAAAGCCATTAACCATTTGTGAAACTAATGGACTAAGAACCATTTGTGTAAAGTAAATTTATTTTTCTGGTAATTTAGAGCAAACATCACATACACACAAAAACTTGTTTCGTTTTTTCAGTTTATGCCAGTTTTCAGAATGAAGGAAATTCAGCATGACTGAAAGTTGATAAGTTTATAAATTATAATTTAATGACTAAGTAAATTTACGAAAAATGAGTATTGAAGGTTAGAGTTTAATCTACTTTTGATTGAAAAAGATGGCTTAAAACATCGAATAATTAATACAGGTATTTATTTATATTCCCTGTAGTTGCTATGCGTATCAAATGATTTTATAATTCTCACGAATTCGAGAAGTATAGATATGTAATTTTTCAACCAGAAATTGCAAAAATGGAATCGCATGATGATGTTATTTCAGCTGTTATGTAATTATTATTATTTTACTGTTTAAAATATACTTTCCAAGTAAATATGTAATAGAGAGTTTGATGTTTTAATAAAAGGACAACATATAACAATTTACAAGAAATATACAAAATGCGAAAAAGATTGAATAAAATACTTATGCAAAGCAAAAAAAATATCAAAAAGGGATATTAGTATAAATGTTCTTACAAAAATTACAAAATGATAATAAAATACCTTAATAGGCATCATTCAAAAAAATTTTATCACTAACAGTTTCAATATACATGTTTTATTTGACTCATGAAACTTTGAATTTAATTTGCTTGAATTAAAAATATTTTGATATAAGTTTCCCTTTTCCTATTAGAAAAGAAACTACTAACTTATTTACGTTTCTTGCATATAATAAAATTTGTTGATTGATATATAATATTACCCTCTCCAAAGAAATATATTTTCGAAAGCTCTCTCTTTACTCCTGGAAAATAATAAACATGCACAATTTCTCATGAAGATGAAAAATAAGTTCGTGGAAAAACTAGACATCAAAGGATAAATATGAAATATGAACTATTTTCCCTATCCTCAACTTTTCGGAAGCAGAATGCAAACTTCGAGAGACCCAAGAAACTTTAGAATTGTTATAACACCAGCGAAACATCTATTTTTCTTCAAACTGATTTTCTTATGGTATTGAAGAAAATAAATAAGCATATCCCCTACTATTTCCTCTATCTCAAGAGATAAAAAAGGAATGTAATATCTGCTTGATTCTCTTTGGACTGCGCAAAAGGATATAAGATTTTTTTGGCGTTTGAAAGTCAACTGATATCACCAGTATTTTCTTACTCTTCCTTTAGAAATAGATGTCCAAGACAAAGTAGCTGTCGAACTTGTAGTCACTATCGGCTCTTTGCAAGGCAACATTAGATTTAAAGTGTCAAAATATTACAGAGTTATACCATATGCTCCTTGACAAGTTTTGTTATTGAGTTTTGGTAAGGCTACTTTTAGGGTTGGAATATCTAAAATGAATATACCAATGAAAGGATGGTCAATAAATCTGTTGAAATCGTTTGAAAATCGTAAATAAAATAGAATAATATATTTTTTTTTTACTTTGAAGTTTTTCCTCTTGATTTTCATTCTGCCTTTTAGGATGCCTTATGAAGTATTGAAAGGTAACTGAAATTAGGGTCTCCCTGTACTGTGATCACAAATTAAAAGGGATTATTTTGCTAACAAATACTAATTTACTAGAGAGATTTATCAAAATATTTCACCTTCATTAACGATGTATTGATACAAAGGCTTCCGTTCTGATTTATTATTTATTTTGATCCAAGAATTAAGAGATTAATGTAGCCAAAGTGATACATATTGTGGGAGAGAGGAGAGCCGATTATAGATAAGAATAGAATAGAAATGAATAATCAATCAAAGAAAAGACCATTGGTTACATTCATAAAGTTTGCTAAAACAAATACAATTAAGGTAAAGTATTACTATTGTATAATTTATATTTACATACCTGGAGAATTAATAAATGATTCCCCGAAGTAGGTATTGCTGATTAACGCTACATGTTGTATGTGTTGAGAGTCTGATGAAATCGGGTTCGTGTGTCTTGAATTCCTATAAGTGAACACGCCAAATATTGATGAACTTCTTATTTAAATACGTCGCCGGAAGGAATACAGGGTCTCTACAAAAAGAGGAAAATAGCGTCTTTCCTCACGAAAGGACCGATCACATTCCTGAACATGAAGAACTGCAATGACTCTCAACCGGTTTATTATGTTTAAATTCAGAATCCAAGAGAAACCATTCCAAATTAAAATTCACACTCCCATGATCATGAGAAAAAAATGCATCAATATGTTATATAGTATATGATATTACAGATCACACTCACAAATATAAGTTCGCATTCTCAATTATTTTGAATTTTTTGCTTTTAGTTCTCATTTCCTCTACCAATCATCAATTATTTTTCAGAAATTTTTTTTCAAGCCTGACTTATTTTTAAAGGTAAAGTTTTTAATAATTTCAACAATTTTGTTTAACATGTTTACATGAGAGTATGTTATAATCTTTAAAAATTCTACATAAAATGTCAAGGTTTGTTCAAGTTGTTTTTTTTTTTTTTAAATTGTGATAGAGATTCTAAAAATTTAACAAAATTTTTAATGGTGTTTTTTGGTTATCTAATTGATAAAATATTTTCATGATTTTTACTTTGTTTACCTTTTGTATAACATATCATAAATTGCATTTAAGTAGGTATCGATTTACATTAGTTGCTATTAACTATTAAGAATGCTCTTTTATTAACATGTTGCTAATTTGATAAAATGTCATGAACTAAAAGTCGTCAACATAAAGTAATATATATATATATATATATATGGTATTATATAGATTCAAAAGAATGGCATTATAATATTATATTTTTATAATAATTACATTTAGTTTGCTTAAGGTATCTTTGAATTGCCAATATATATTTAATTTAACGTTTTATCGTCTGTTTTTATTTTGATATACGAATAGAATATTATTGTCTACATTAATTATTTATCTTTGCTATTATTTTAACATTTAATTCAATAATTGATTTTTAAGATAGAATTGTCTGCACTTATTATTTTCATAGTTAACATTAGCAACGTTTTTATGCTTTATAATGTTATGTTTGTGAAAAAAAGGTATAAGTAATTTAAAGAAAGTATTTTCTTTTCTTGATAGTATTTACTTCTGTGGAACAGAGGGCTCAGAAGAATGTTATACTTTTTTTTGAAAACTTAACATAAAGATAGAAAGAAAATAAAGTTATCACATGTTAAATTGAAATTAGCAAAGCTCATTCTTTTTTTTTTTTTTTTTCTTTCTTTCAACTACTCGTTTTAAAGCGTAAAAGTGATAAATAATTTGACTTGATTACATGTCAAAAATCTTTTACTACTAAACATTTTCATTTTGGTGATATATGATTTGTTAATCTTTATCAACTGTGTATTTCCTTCTTTATTTTAGATATAAATATTACTATACTCTTCACTTATTTAAATATTAAAAAATAAAAATAAATAATTAACTTTTAGAATCAGTTTTTCACTATGTTTAACTGTGGAAACAAATTATTTGATTTACGTCCAAAAACAATTTCGTAACATTTACCTTTCAAAAAAATGTTTCTTTTTTTTTCCCTGCAGAACCTTTTTCATGATAATATTATATTTTTCATGATAATAATAAACATTTCAAATGTATACTGTATAGTAATTATATGATTTATAATTAGTTATTTTTTCATAATAAGTTTAAAAATAATTGCTTAAATTTAGTAATATTAATTTTCTAGAAAATATCTATAAATAAGGGTCATAAGAAATTTTATAATATTAATATGTCAAATCATTTTGAAATATTTCAATTTTTTTTACTTTGTATATTTCCTGTTTAATGGAAATATAAAATACCTCATCATTAGAAGTGATTTGAAAAATGATATCGAATCACACTTTCTCTTTGGAAAGTAACTTCTGTACTCTAAGGAAACTCATTGGATTTCTTTTCTAGAAATATGAATAATATCTTAGAAACAAATACTAGCAAACACGTTTTCTTAAAGAGCCTATTTAAATTTATTCTGGTTAGTTCATTTATCACTTTATTCAAATTATATTAATGCACAGTTTCAATACCTTAACTAACAATTTCAGTAAGTATAAACTTTGAAAAGTTTTGCTTCAAAGATTTTTCTGACAAAGTTTAAAGATTTCACAAAAATTAAGTTTAATATTTCTGCAGTCACAGACTTGACGGAAAATAAAATTATCTTTAAGGCAGGAGTGAGAAGAAAAGATAAATAAACATCTTGAAATTCCAAGTACCCTCTCATTCCAGTCAGGAGGAAAAAGACAGCTTAAATATTTATCTTTCCTGTTAGAAAAGCTAAGATAACTTGATATTTTTAAATCAGAAACTTTATTTCTCAGTTTGAGATTATATGCTGTGTAAAGGAATAAATTTAGATCTGTCGTGCTTGATTTTAGCATAAACAGAACTCGATGGAATTTTAATAAAAAAATTTAAAAGAAGTATATGTAAAATGTTTATTTTTTACTATTGAAGAACTTAATTGAAAAAAAAATACAAAATAGAATTTCGCTTTCTAAGTCCATTTTAAAACCTCAACCTTAAAAAAATCGTGTATTATGTTGAGAAAACTTAATTTATAAATTTTTAACAATAAATACGTTTTGTTTACTTTATTTTAAGTAGAAATTAAATACAAAGAAAAATTTTCATTTTAAGCAGAAACTTTTTTTTAATAAAACGTTTCATGATAATTGATTTATGCAGCAAGAAAATTTATGAATGTTTTAAACTTTTACTTTTGAATGTAAAGCAGCAATCTTTGAATTATTTTTCTTTAAAATGTGATCAATAAACTCAATTAGAAAACATTTTTTTTATGTAAAGGAAATTTTCCTTCGCTTTTCGTAACTTGACTGTTTCATCATCTTACAACTAATGAATCAATTCAACAAATTCTTTGTCTTTTATGTGATTTAATTTTAAAAAAAAAAGGTGTAAGATCAAGTGGAACTTAACTTTTAGGTATTTATCATCCACGAAAACATATAAAGAGTTTTCAATACATGTTTTCTCTTAGACAGATCAAATGAGGTCCTCATGGGATATTGTTTGAATACAATAAATTTATGGAATAATTTTTCAGTGAAGCAAAATATCAATAACTTTTAAAGATTTATCGTAGCTTGAATGATGTTACTAAATGAATAAATTATTTAAAAAAAAATGCCTAATGATGCTTAATAAGAAATGTAGCTATTTTTTTTATGTCTAAAAGATATTAAAATATGATTAATTAAAGTAATTGATCTTTACTTTCATGTGAAAGTGTTTATTTTTAGGGATAATAAATGTTTTGTGAATAATTATGGTTCTTTAAATTAATTTTCATTTCATAAGTTAGAAAATAAAATTCTTATTCTAAAATTGTTATAAATTCATTAATAAAAATAATATATCGGTACTAAGAATGTGAGCGATTTTTGAATGTTACATAGTTAGAATCATCCTAATACATACTATTCGAAATTAGATGAAATATTAAAGTAAATTAAACTGAATTAATGTTTCGAATTTATAATTCACAAAATGCGCTTAGATTTTATTCCATCATAAACATTACAATCCTAAAACTGAAAAAGAAACAACTTCTAGAATAATTTTCTGATTTTCATCTTTACAAAATAAAACTGGTTCTTATTTTATTAGCTGAAAATAGATTGAATATGAAGGTGGTTTTTAACTAATTAAATTGTTAAAAGAATTTTCTATTGATGGATGTCATTTTATGTAAGTGTTTTCTAATGAAACTGTAACTAAACTTCAACTTTAGTAAAATGTGTGCTTCAGATTCCTTAGTTTCAGGTCCCTTAATAGTACATTATTGTATCAAATTGTAAAATTCCATAATTATAGATCATTTCATTCCACAATAATAGTTTAATTTAGATTCCTGACGATTCCGTCATGCGTGTGACATTTTCTAAACATGTTCGTATCGGAATACGGCAAACATTATTTTAGATGAAAAAGGCTTACTTTTGCTCTTCTATAACTTATGTCCAACGAATTCATTTAACATAAGGAATTCAACAGCATCTATGAAATTTTATTAAATAATCTCATTAACTGAAACAACATTTCAATTATTTTTGAGAATGTTGATTCAGACTGTATCTAACCTTATGAATTTTAAAATACAATAACAAAGAATTCGGAGTTCTGGAATGTCACTAATCCGCATAAAAAATTAATAATATAATGGTAATGAATTAAGTATCATTAATAAGAAATAAATTATAAAATTAATTTTACAAAATATTTAAAATATATTGAAAGAATAAAGATATAGTAAATCATTATTTCATTTCTTAACCATTAAACTGTTTTAATATATTATTATTGTCATAGTCATTAATACTATTCTTTTTCATTTTAGTTTGATAATTTTATACCGCATAGGTTTCGAAATATTTCAAAATATTTCTTCAAAACTTTTCTTTAGTATGAAAATATAATATTATAAGCTATTAAATTGGAAATATTATATTTATCAATAAATTTAAAAACTGAAAGAAATTATTTTATATGTATGTATTATATGCAGAATCCATTTTATATCCTAAAAATGAAAATTTCATATGCAGTATTTCCTTACTTTCGCATCAAATATGCAAGCAATTTGTATATATGAGTCTCAATATAATGGAATTTTCAGCATCGTTTAAAGTTAGAAATTCTGGCATCTCTGTTTCAGTCAGTCATATTTCATACCTAATCAAATCTTCAAAGCTACTTCAAAAATAAATTTCATCTTCTAGATAAAAATCCCATTTCTTCCGTATTTGCAAAGAGCTCTAAAATCGAAATGGAATATCATAATTTTGTTTTCGTTTCAGGGAATCAAAACAAAAATAGTAAGTAATTTAGGATCAAAACAGTCCATTTACAGCTTAGAACGGAAACAAATCTAAAGAAAGCAAAAAAAAAAAAAAAACACTTCGAAAAAATAGCATTATTTCTTCCTCACTATAGTTAAAGAAATAAATTTCATTATAATATACGATAGGAATCAAAAAAAAATTCAATGAATTGCATTGCGGTTTTTTTCCCTCAATCTTAGTAAAAAAATACATAATTACTGAAAAACAAAAAAAAAATTTAATGCAAAGGCAAATTAAACTAGGAATTATATCTATCATGTGTAATATAAATATCAGTATCCAATAAAAATTTAATTCCACCGTTGAACATAAATTTAATTTGAAATAAAAGGATGATAATTCAGAGAATTCTTTGAGTCTCTTAACATTAAGCTACAGAAAAATTTTCATTTAAAACTTATTTCTTATGGAGTAGATGAAATATCACTAAACATCAAACGTAATTCTCTTAGTTGTTATCTGATACTCTAATTTAAAAAAGAAAGTTCCAAAACTGATATCAAGAAATGCTTTTTTATGTATAATGGATCGGAAGGAAAAAAACGTTAATGGCATCATATAGATCTTATTAATTAAGGTTTTGCTTAAAGGATTTTTATAAAAAGATATTAATATAAGCTCATCTCATATAAAAGCAAAAAAAATTAAATTTAAGAAAAATATTATTTGTTCTTTAATTTTTTTTTTATTCATTTCCCATCATTTTATAAAATTGATGTTTTTAAAGTCATTATTTTGATATATATCCACTCCTCTATGCAATGGAATGCTTTTCAAATAATTTTTTTTTGTGTATGTGAAATTTAGTAAGACTATTCCTGAGAAATATAAAATGAATAGTTTTTAAATTTAAGGAAATGATAAAAGAAAGTAATTTAATTTTTTTTCATGCCTAAATAGTACACGTAAAATATGTTATCATGATTAGTATTTTTATACAATTAATTGTAGTTTTACAAGTAGTTAAAGATAATATATCTAAGATTAAAACACAAACTGAATTTTAGATAGTTGTAGTGAAACTGAAAAATGAAAAATATTTTTGGCTATTAATACAGTTTTACTATTTAAAAATGGCTTTAATTTAACACTTTTAGCTTTCAAATTGAATAATTTATAAAACGTCCCTTTTTGATTGTAATTTAGCCAGTGAAGATAAGACTGCGATTTTTCTATTTTTTCAAAAGAGAAAAAAATACAATGCACAATGTTCACATTGTTTTATTATATATCTCACTCGAATGTCAATTTACAGATTTAAAGATGATATTCATTGATAACAACAATAAAACACGAAATAGGCTTAAGTATCTTTTGTTTTAGAAAAAGAAGTTATGATAATTTACAGATGGCAAAATATATTTGTGACAGCACAGTAAGGGATATAGGCATATAACCACACTTTTAATTTTTAAAATTACTTGAAAATTATGATCATATATAAAGATGAATTCATTTTCTTCTCCTTCTTCCTTCCTTCGTTCATTTTAATCCATTCACATTCAGAAACTCGTTCCTCCTAGAATTAAAATTGGATTTTTTCTTATAGGTGGCAGAATCATCTAAGAGAAACCTAATAAAACACAAAAGGTTAATAAAATATATTTTACTTACATACATACATAAAATCATAAAAAAAAATTTAAAATATTTTATTTCTCACATGTAAATCAACATTTTTTCTCACATGAGTGGCCTGAAGAGATCTTAAAAGCCAAAACAGCAGATGTGATTTTATTGTCGACTAAGTGTTTATAGCAATATTATGCATTTTTTGTAACATTAAATTTAATAAAAATAAAGGTAATGTATCTGAAAATTAACATAGAGAAAATTAACTCATTGTTATAAAAAGGTGCGCATCAAGAAAGAGTTGTCATAAATAAAACGAAATTTTACATATGTAAGAACAAAGGTGATGTAAATAAGTGATTACAAAATCAAAACAAAATGGTCATTTACTGTAGGAAAAGTTACAAACTAAAAGAAGGTTTTAGTACCATGATGGGCCACCTCTAGTCTAAATGCATGACATGATACGGTAGGATATTGAGGCACACAAGTCCCGTATAATATCCTGTGATATCTCGTTTCACAGCTGCTGTGAAAGCGATTATAATTCGACCAAACTGGTAATATGTCCAACATGCCTGACAAATCATGGAATCGAATGGAAATGTAATGAGTAGGTTAGAAATGCGGAGGCAGTCTTGTGAAACATTCGCTTTGTGTGGACGAGCATTGTCCTGTTAAAAATTGGCTTCTGATAGCCTTTTCATAAGTGGCATTATATGGGGCTGAAGAATGTCATGATCGTTTCTCTGGGTTGTCATGGTGCCACGGATCAATATTAAGGGTGAGCGTGTGTCGTATGCGAAGTCACCCCATACCATAACACCAGTTATGGGAGCGGTGTGCCACTGTATAGCGAAGGCAGGATTGAGATGTTCACAACTTGACCTCTATACACGTACACGATTGTTATCACTTCTCCCATTGAATCAGGATTCGTCGTTAAAAACGAACTGATTCCTTTTGGTTATAATCCAAGCCCTTCGAGAGTGACACCACTCCAAACAGAGATGACGGAGTGTGTCAATGGCAGTACTCGTAATGGGTGCCTCTATAGCAACTGTCTCTCAGCTATGCACCTAGCGATAGTACGGACTAACACAGAAGCCCGTAGTTAAGATGCTGCTTGTGTATGAATAGTGGACAATGGGACATAGGACATAATTCGAAGAATCGACACCCGCTCCGCACATCATGCAATGCACTACGGGTTTGATGTAGAAAGGCCCTCGCACAACACACTCTCTCAACGTGCCATATGCAATGATGCACTTTCACTCAAGAAGTTCTTTGGTGCTTCGGACTCTGTAGATGTATCACACTTCTAGTCTTTAGTCTTCCCACTTTCCGGACTTGTGAACCGGCTGACTACCATCTCCGGGGTGAGCGTCATGGCAAATCACGCGTGGTCCTCTAACTTGGAATCTGATTCGACCAATCGCTCCAGCACCTAGATTTCTATGCGGTATTTTGCACCAGAGTCGGGTGCCGGGGCTATGAGTACTAAGATCTTTTATTGGCACATGATGGATTTTATCCCACAGCGGACCCGTTCCATCAGTCTTACAGGGCTCTCCCTCAGATTTTGTCTTTCCCTGTTACTTCAAATACGAGTTATCGTAACCGAGTGTGACTTTTCGCGATCGATAGTCATGCTGAAGCACGACTTTCTAGCGTTCGATGCTCATGCTTAGGCACGACCGACTATTTCGAGAGAGTACTCTTTCGTTTCCTCCAGTTCCTAGACATCTTTGCAGCCTTTTACACCGTAGCGGGACCGTATCTCACCCCTTCATCTACATTATCGTACCGAGGTACGATCTTTACTATATAGAGATGGCTGAGGTCATCTCATCCCCTTTGGTCATCAGATCCCGAAGGATTGCTAGATTTTTAGGCCTTAGCAACTAGGCTAATCCTTGATCGAGGTCCAGTTTAGAGGTCCTCCTCCTGTCACGAGCAGCTGTTGAGGTAGTGAAGAGTGTCGCCGAATCCACCACACTTCCAACTGCCTTTCTCCACAATTCCGAACATCTTAAGGTACGCAAGGAACCTGTCATGCCCCGACACGAATAGGATTATTCTTTTATTACTCACTCGGGGATGTAATAACTGGTTGAACAGGATTTGATGTGTGAGCCTGTAATTGGCATTGTTTTACCATCTTAAGTTCCATATCCTCAGATCTGAATCACTAAGCAACCACTTTAGCCTTCTTCGAGAAGCAGGCAGTGGGTCTGTGACTTGTCTGGTAGCTCTGAAGCACTTTTGGCCGCATCATCCACCATTTCATTACCACCGATTCCTACATGGGCTTTAACCCAGTGCAAGATGACTTCCAGTTCTGAGTTCACCTTTCGAAGGACATTCTTGACCTCTTGGATCGTTGGGTGCTTGTAGTCTGGATTCCCGAGGGCTTCCAGAACCGACTTAGAGTCGGTGAAGATGTTTACTCTCGGTGTAGTTGAGAGTCTCCAGCACCACTCGGCTGCCTTCAAAAGAGCAAGACCTTCCATATAGAAGACCGTATTATAGTCCTCCAGACGAAATAACACCTCCTCAATCTTGACGCGGTATTATATAGGCACGAAAGCAGTCCCAATCTTATTGTTGACACCCGATCCATCTGAACAATGGGACAGTTGGTGCAATGCGTACGTGTCGTATGATGTAACGGTCTTCTAGACTATTGTTCTGTTGAGGGCGTGGTGAGCCTAGTCGCCATTTAACAGGCCTTTCTCTTGTCACAAAACTTCTTCACTGTAAAGCAGAACATCCTGGGTGGTGAGCTACTTGCTAAGCTGACCACCCGGTTTCCAACATCCCTATTATTCTTATCTCTCAAACTCTGACAGCTACTCATATTTTCTCCGATGTCGGAGTAATGGAATCTCTAGTTAGAAAACGTCTCTCAGCAACAGATTAAATACACGAAAACGAATTCTGCTTATCTGTTTTATAATGCAAGAAAAAAGAAGTTCAAAGCCCTCTGGTGGCATTACGTAAAGCACAATCACGCTGCATTTATAATCATTTCCATATCTGCCTGACATGTACCTTCATATAAAGTTTCGTAACAGTCTCTCTCTTACTTCTTGGTGCTCAAAATTTTAAGGTAATGAGTGCATAATTATTGAATTTCTAGACAATTTGATGTTTTAAACATCAGTATGGATGTTTGAAAACAATTTTGATACTGTCCATTGAATAATTTAAACCGCAATAAAATAAAAACAAACATGTTTCTTAAATTTTGAAAAATATCAATATTATATGTATTCAGAAAGTGCATACAATTTTATTAACTTAATATATTCTAATCATTACCAGTATTAAGAACTAAATAAAAATTTCTTTTCTATGGTATGTATACGTTATGGCAATTATACTTTGAACAAAAATATACATATTAAAATCGAATTCGATAAAACATAGTTTATCGACCTATAGTATTTTGAAGTTAATGAAAGACGTACTAGAAAAACTTAAATGAGCCGGTTACACAGGCTTATCAAACAGATAATGTTATTTCCGATAGAAAACATTATTACATGAAGTCTTTATATTACCGTTAAAATGTGTGATCTTAAAGAAATTGCAATAGAAATTTATAGCGTAAGAAATGAAATCAGTAGCCCCTTTCTACACGTAATAATTTAAACCCCTCGGTAGGAAAATAACACTGTTTTACAAATTCAAAAAATAAATATTTCGAATTTAAAATTCAAATACTTTTCTTCAATTCAAGAAGTGAAAAATGCAGCTAGCAATGGCTCATGATGAATAAAGTAAAACAGTTATGATTATCTTTGTCTTTTTGGTTAAATTACAAAATTAAGTCTAAAAATAATTCAGAACTATACGCACAACATTTGTTTCAAAACTAAGAACCAAAGCATCGAAGAAATGAAAATGAGGAATTAAATCGAAACATAAAATTTCTATAGTTCCTTAGATAGCACAAATCCAATAAATCTTTATACCTTTCATTTCGTAATTCGGTTCACTTCCTTTATGATACAAGTAAAAATGTCAAAAGAATCATTTTCGATTTGGTAAATTACATTAAGTGGGCGTGGCTAATACGTTTTATTTGATTGACATGACACGTGATTACAAGTCACTAATGCGTAACATCGTTTCCCCGAGTATTGTCATTAGAGTTACATTCATATATGAAACTTGATGTTAAGAAGATAATTACACAGTTGTACATTTAAATAAATCATGAGATCACCAAAAACCCTCTTTAATCTGTATCTTCGCACAGAGGCAAAATAAAAGTTGTAATTTCGTTTCATTATTTAAATAACAAAATGAAAGAGACTTGTTCCACCGAAGAAATTAAATATTAATGAATGTTGATTTGAAAACAGATAAAATAACTGGAATACATACCATTATATTAAAAAAGGTCTGGAAAATTTTTTTTAAAAAAGAAATTGTATACTTCTCGATGGTACATTAAAAGCAAAAAAATGTGATCAGTTTATTCATACTAAAATTTAAAGCTTTTTCATATATAATCAAAATTATGTCTATTAAACTTATTACCCTTATACAATATTTTAAATTACTAGAATTTATTACTGTTATTTAATATAAGATTATAGTTGTACTTTTTAAGAAAAATTAAATTCTGAATAGTATTAGTATAGTATTCAAACAAACTTGGCTATCAAATACAAAGAGCATAATATTTTATGGAGCTCATCGTTTCTATTTGAATCAATAAATTTTTGGTATAAAATATCTTCTACATTTCGCTTTCTATATGCCCTCCGAGGCGTACTTTCATATGTTAGAAACGGAATTTACGACTTTATAATGCTAGTGTGTTTACTCCCTTGAGGTTTATTGTCTTTGGTAAACACGAGTGACTCACCCCGGATGACTAAGCAATATTTCTCTGTTTTGACTTATATTATTCTTCTCTCATTCACTGCCTTCTTTCCCTCCTCTCTTGTTTTTATCCATCTTTACATTTAAGGACTTTTCTCTCAATAACATATACGTGCCTTTTTCATTAGATAACAGCTCTAAGTTCTTGTATTGATGAAACCAACCAAATATGTGTTTACTGTATTTGTTCATAAATTGAAACAATTAAATTAAAATAATTCGATTATTTAATACTTTAAAATTCAATTCATGTGAATTTTGTGCAAGTGTGTTTATAATGCTTCTGGTATTTTAATGATACAATATGATACATATATATATATATATATATATATATAAAATATTTTTATTCAGAAAATGTGTTGGAATATTAAAATTCCAAATTTGGATTGCACTAGCCTTGTATAATATTCATTTTAAGTTATCTAAATAAATAAATCTATAAAAGCAGTGAACATGCAAAGATGCACATGAAATATTAAATAATTCTTTCCCATAAAATTAAATATCGAATCACTTTTCTTTCAGTAATTTATATTCCTACGACAGGCATATGTATCAAAAGAATTTACGTTCAGTGTTTTTACTTAGAATTTCATAATTTACTGCTAAACATTAGTGGTATCACACAATTGTAAGTATTTAAAGATCTATTTCTATGTCTGAGAAATATGCATCGAATTAATTTCTCATAGATAAAAATTATCTAATCAAATAATAAATTTACAGCTTAATTTTTATATTGTTATTTTAAATTTTCAATATTATTCAGTCTAAAAAGAAATAAGTATTTATTAAAATTAATCCAAAGGACACTGATGCTTCATAAGTATATTAGGTGTATTAATATTTAAGGAAACAATATAGACAGGCAGACATATAAATACTGTTGAAAAATTTGCTTTATTAAGTATTAAAATGGATGTTTTGAAAAAAAAATTATTTTTTGGGTTTTCATTAATATTATAATATTTTAAGTACCATTATAAATGGTAATTTTAACAAATTTCATTAATTATCATCCGTTTTTATACGTATTATGTTACGACAGGTTTACTTTTTTCTTGTATAAGTAAAATGACAGGTATGGTGGCAAAACATACGTTACTTATTTTACGATTTCTCCAGTTGTTAATCAGAAGAATGTAGATAAGGTTTATGAAAACAAAAATTAATTACATTCATTACGATGAAAGAAAAATTCCGTTCTGTTCCTGACAAAGAAAAACTTAATAATATGAATATACAAACATTAGCATTTTTTTTGATCATATGCAGGAAATGCTAACTTCATTTCATGCATCTATAAAATTTAAAAATGAGCCCTACATTAAAATAATGTATCATAAATGCATTTCTTTTAATATCTCGAAGCATTTTTTCATGACTTATTATTTTACAATTATTTAAATATTAACGTATAATCACGTATCTGATGTTTATGTTTTAGTAGAAGAATCATTCAAAACTTGTTTGAGAAGAAAATCGTTTCATCAACGAAGTTATGTTAATAGTTCAAAGGAAACTGTTTTATCTTTCTTACAATGTTTGACGAAAGAAAATAAAATAGTGGTAAGGAATCATAAAACATGGTTTTATTATCTTGAATTGCATCTATTTAATTACCAAGTCAATAAAACTACTTTTACTTAAACTATATATTGCTTATGTGTGACCTTCACAGAATTTGCTTTCATCAAAGGTTTGTTGGCAAATACATAAAAAGCAACAAATTCTGAGCTAAATAAACAGAGCACCAGAATAGAAGAAATAGGACAGAAGAATAGAAACGTACCTATTGTACTAAAACTTTATGTGAAAGCTACAGAATAGGGAAAACTTGTCAAAAGTAGTTTCTATTGTAGCAATAAAATCAACGCTACTCCCTTTTTCTCGGTCACGCACGTATTGTCAGATTCGACCAATGATTCCTTACATATGTATCCGAATGAAAAGAAGAAAGACTTTCAACGTCGTGTGTTCAATGGATGTGAAGCAGCAATAGTTCCTTTTTTATCTTTTTCTCTGATCAAGAGAAATGATATCAAGATAGAATGCCAAGAGGTAACTTTTTGTAAGCATTTCTTTTTTTTCTTCAATTTTTTTGTGCTGACTGAAAATTATTTCACTTTTAGAAAATGTAGTTTAATAATAACTATCTTTTAGAATAAATGTTGAACCTTTTTTTTTCCAAGTTTACAGGAAAAGATTTTCTCGTGTTTGTTTTCCAACGTTCAAATTTATTTCAATGGAAACTTGTTTAAACTTAATTACTGTTAAATAACATGTTATTCCGTCGCAAATTTAGCTACATTGCAGTGCGTTACAAATGCGATATTATATAATTGCGTTAAAAAATTGTAATTGTTCATAGTATATCCGCACTAATAGCTAGATTAAAAGTTATATTATTATATTAAATTCAAATTAAAACTACTTCCAAAAGTAAAAAAAAAAAAACAGCACACATAAAGGGACTCCAAATAGATACAAAAAAACATACAAATATAATACTTAAAGTCTTCTTAATAATAATAGATTTTCAAAGAGAGATGGGTAACGTTTTAACTGCAGTAAAAATCTGCTTATAATTCAAGTTACAAAGCACACGAGCTTTTTCATTATATTTTTAAATTAAAGATAATGCCATCATGTTCGTTTTTACTGGTAAATTTCATATTTTTAATTCTTTATTTTATACTTTATGCAAAATTAATTTCATAAAAGAACATCTTCAAATCTTTCAATGTTGAAAACTTTAATAATATCTCAAATAAAATAGCAGCAGCACAAACGTTAAATGTATAAAGTATATAATTAAGTATAAGTTTTTGTATGACTTTCGGAATATTTTTTTAATAGACATTAAGATAGCTATCAATCATTTCATTACATTTTTCACCGTTATATCTAGACATTTTACTCAAGTATTTTTGCATTACATTTTATACACTTATTATTATCTAATTCTTTTTTTATTTTTCGAAATTCATTTGACTGTATGAAGACATTCGTTATTATTTTACCTCACTATTGGAAAAGAGAGCGATTGACTAATTTAAACTGATTTAACTCCATGATTCAATTCTAAGCTTAAATTGGCAAATTTGATTTGTAGGACATGCATTTTAGTGTTTTCTGATTAATATACAGAATTGATTATAAGTAAATCGTGTAATTTACAGTATATTAACTTGGTTTATTGTTTTCTAATCACGTGTGAAAATTGCATATTGCAGGAAGTCAATTAGAAACATAAATTTTTAGTTCAAAATTACTTGAACGCAGTGCTACATTTCCAAGTATGCAGCATTGACTATTAAAAGCAGAGTTAATTTTAATCATAATTAGTTTATGTTTCAAGCATAATTAATTAGCATAATTTAAGTTAAGTTTTAAGCATAGTTAATTTAAGAATTATATAATACATTAATAACAACTGTATTTAATTCACTTATTAAGCACTAAGGGCTGTTCTAGTTAGTTTTAAGTAAATCCTATGTAGTCAAGGTTACTAAAAATAAATTAATAAGTAGTAAACAATAAATTACTTAGAAGACTATGAAATTTCAATGGAATTATCATTAGCCTGTTTTATGGAAAGGAATACACTACACCAGAATACATTTTTTTTAAGTTTTAAAATTGAGAAATATTACAATCAAGAATTTAATTTACATCACAAGACCATGACCACGAAAAAATACACCCTAGTTCTTTCCCATGACATTACTTCACATAATTACAATATTTACAAGATAATTTTCAAATAATGTAAGACAAATATTTACTCATGAAGGCAATCAATCCCTAAAATTTTGGTTCTTTATGGATTACATATATTACATATATAATATATTATATTACATACTTATATACATATATTAATATGCATATACATATACATATTATATCATACTACATAATATTACATATATACATACATAATATATTCGTATACATATATTATATATCATATATATATATATAAA
>BMAW01089895.1:40420-74219 GCA_019974015.1 Nephila pilipes
GACTTGTACTGATACAAATAAATGATGAAATTTTCAAAACAAAAGAAACAAATTAAGCGTCCGAAATCAGTATTTGGTGCAGCCACCATGCGCTGCAATAAGTGCTGCTATACGACGTGGCATGGAGTCAAACAGATGTTGAATATCTGCTTGAGGAAGAGAATTCCATATCGCTTGTATGCGCAACCAAAGTTCGTCTTTGGAAACTGCAGGACGCGGATCACGAGCGAGACGCCGACCAACCATATCCCACACGTGCTCAATAGGCGACATATCCGGTGAATAAGCAGGCCAAGGAAGAAGTTGCATGCGTTGTGCTGAACAGAAGTCTCGAACAGTCCGCGCAACATGTGGGCGTGCATTATCCTGCTGAAAGATAGCTCCAGGGATGCCTTGAAGGAAAGGAACGACTTCGGGCTGTAGCACTTCACGGACGTACCTGTTGCTATTGAGATTACCCTCAATTCGTATCAAATTGGATCGTCCATGATACGAAATCGCACCCCAGACCATAACTCCGGGTGTTCGACCACTATGTCGTTCAATAATACACTCAGGAAGGCAGCGTTGACCGGCATAACGTCTAACACGAACACGGCCATCATGGGTCCACAAATTGAAGCGTGATTCATCTGAAAAGACAACTTGGTGCCAATCAGCTCGCCTGTCTCTGTGCTCAAGAGCCCACTGCCGACGCAGCCGTCGATGATTCGCCGTGAGGGGAATCCTGTATAAAGGCACCCTTGCACGCAATCCACGGCGCAGCAGACGACGACGAATTGACGAAGCCGACAATTGTACACCTGTAGCAGTAGACCAACGTGCTGCCAGCTGCCTGGAGGAAGCTGTGCGATCATTCACCGCCTTGCGGAGCAGGTGTCGATCATCGCGCTCTGACGTCACCTTCTGTCGTCCAGTGCCTGTTTTTCGAGTTGTTCGGTGCTCGTCGGTCCACTGCTTCCAAACTCGCATCACTGTGGAACTGTTCCGCTGCATACGAGCTGCTGTTGAGCGATAGGAAAATCCTCCTTCTCGAAGGCCGATTATCCTCCCTCGTTCAAACTCCGTAAGTTGCTTGAATTTCTTATTCTTCCGTCTTGGAGGCATACTCAGGTCTCACTAAACGTTTGCCACTAACAAATAATCATAGACTTTTTTCAACGTCCCGCTACAGCACTTTATTTATACGCTTTCAGCATCAATTCAGAGGGCCAATCATCACTTTCAATTCATCACTTTCATCACTTTCAATCATCACTTTCAATTTCAGCATCAATTCATCACTTTCAGCCGCGCACGCGCGATGGCTCTGAAACTTTATTAATTTGCATAATATCCTATAATTGACATTTGCTGCGAATTTCATTTGATTCTGATGATTCCTTCATGGTGTTGCATTTTCTACAAACAGCAGTTTATATATATCATATACATATATATATATATATATATATATATATATATATGTATACTGTCTAACGTAAATTTATTCACTGTAATAAAGGAAGAATTATTTAAAAAGTATTTTTAAATAATAAAAAAAAATGTTTAATAATAAAAAAAAAATTAAATGTTTAAAAGCTAAGAAATAAAATCATTAAGAACAACAAAAGAATCTAACTGCTTTTTGTATGCTTCATTGCACTCTTTATATATACACGAATGAAGAAGCAAAAAATTGTAAAACGTTTAATGAAGTAGATAGAAATATATCAAGACAAATACTATACATATAAGCATCAAAATTGACATAAAATCAATAAAACGAAGTAAACACTGAAAATTGAAGAATAAAAAACAAAAGTAACTGGAAAGATAAACTAAAAGATATAATATCTTCTTATTGATATATAATCTTTTTACATTTTTAATTGGTTTAAGACAGCTTTTTTAGGTTACTTAACACACTTCTTCCAAACAGAAGGATGTTGTACTCAGTTGTTTCGAACCAGAATTTCAAAGCATGAAAGTTAAAAATAAAAAAAAAAAATATTTTAATAACCCAAGAAAGCACAGATTAATGTATAATATATATCTCATAATTGAGAAATAAAATAAAATGTATATGTATTATTAATTAGAAGATTAAAAAGAAACATTAAAATCAGCATAAGACAAAGAGGCCAGGTAACACTAGCACAATGTGAAGAAACAGCCAAAAGAAAACAGCGAAGCGAAAAAGTGGAAGTGTAGATCAATACCATACATCAAGAAAAGAGAGAGCGTATTTTATGCAAGATTAAAAAAATAATATTAAAATTAAAATATTAAATAGAGAAATATAGCAAAAACCGAAACTTAAATTTAACAACTAAAATATTTCAAATATTATATATATTAGGTCAACCGGAAAGTTTTTTCGTTTGTGAAGTGATACAAAACTGTACATTTAATAAAATTTACTGTACAATATAATAATATATTTTCCGTCATTACTATGCTTGGTCTATAAACATACTAGATGAGTGTCTCTTGAGATAAGTGGCTCTTGAGATAGTATGCATATCTCTGCTTTCTCAGAATTCTTCATCTGGTCAAAAATGGAAAAAAGTTATCACCTGGTCAAAAATGGAAAAAAGTTATCATCTGGTCAAAAATGAAAGAAAGCTTTCTCAGAAATCTGTTTCTTCCATTTTTGACCAGATGATAACTTGTGATGAAAAATTGATTATTTTTGAATGTATGGTAAGGAAAAGAGCATACTTGCAGAATGGACTCTCCGTCTCCTCCACCTCTAAATTGAGATTGAGCCTAAATAAGAGAATGGTGTACGTATAGCGGGAACCAATACATTTCGAACTTTTGAAACCTAATAAAAAGCTAAATTCGGAGACCTACTGTCAGCAAACTAAAGATTTAAACAAAGCACGGATAGAAAAGAGGCCTGCGATGTTCAATACGAAGCACATTATATTGCTTCATGATAATGCCAAAACACATGCAATTTCTGTCGCATCAACCATACTCCTGACACTTAGCAGATTTTAATTTTTATTTGTTTACAGCCTTGCAAATTTTTTGCAAGGGAAAAAATTCAAAATGGAAGCCCACGTCAACTTAGCATTGCTTAAGTTATTCACCTTTAAAGACAAGGCATTTTTTAAAAATGATTTAAAAAATTACCATCATGCTAGCAAGAGTTCATAAGTAACTACGGAAAATATATTGTAAAGTAAATATTACTAAATGTATGAAAAATGTATTACTTTCCTTCGCTTCATAAGCGAACAAAACTTTCCTTTAGACTTAATATGAATGTATATATAATTATGAAATACAGTACATGTATTTTTGAAGGAGTACTTTATATTGATCATAGATCCTAAATAATATTAAAATTAATATCATAATATGGATTGTAACACTAGTAGAAATATATGCTCATTTACTTATTTAAATTATTTATTTTATAAACTTAGTTAAATAATTTATTTTATATTATATACTTATTAAAATCATTTACTTTATGGAGTAGTTTAATTTTTTTTATGTAAGTATTTAAATAATTTAAAAAAATAAACATCAAAAAATACATTTCCGAGTATAAAATTTTATAGACCTAGAATTTATGTTACATAATGTTTAAATTCGTCTTAAAAATTGAGTAGAAGTCATATCTAATTTAAGGAAGAAAAATTATTTTAAAATAATTTAAGAAAAATTATTAAAGAAAAATTATTTTGGATAACAAAATTACATTATAATTACATTAATTTATTGTTAAAATTACATTATGTTGTTACTTTATTATTCACAGAGAATATTCTTTAAACATTATCAGAAATAATATTAAAAATTTAAAATATTAAAGACTTTAAAAACTCTTAGGACTCCATCCAATAAATATTTATAATATTCTATTCAAAATCAACGTGTTGGGAAAAAATTTAATCATATATTTATGTTTTTATAAAAAAAATTACAATAAATTAATGTTAAATAAATTATATACGAACTTTTATTCCGTTTTGAAAACACGAGAATTCAACATTTGATAACAAAGGGAATAGAAACCCAAACCTACATCAGGTGACCTCTTAAAGCCCTCCATTTTTATTGCGAAAATTGAATCTGTAAGAGTCGCTACTTTATTAAGAGAGCAAAAGACAGTTTCAAAATCTTATTTAATAAATCACGGGCCATTTTACAAGAATATGGACTATGACATTTCAGTGGAGCGGTTCATGACAAATGAGAAATTCTTTCCCTCTAAATAATCCCAAGATGTTTCCGGTATTCACTGCATTAGGCAATAAATGAAGTGTCTGCGACGGAACCAGGGAGCATCTTGCAGGGACACTGTAATAGATGATTTAAAGATGGTATTTGTTTTAACAAATTTTATAAAGGGGCTGGGTAAAAATTGAATTTTTGGTATTGTTGCAGCACTATTTTTTTTTAAATCTATGAGTAGAGCAATTAATCCCTTCAGGATGGCTGAAATGCTGGCATAATAGGAGTTTTTATCGTTCATTCCCGACTGTTATGCATACGTGTCAGAATCTTAGAATGTTTTAAAATCTAATATTTCGTAATTTTATGTCAATAGGATTTGAGATGTCTCCAGATTATAAATATATATATATATATATATATTTCCAATCATATGAATTAAATTGAGATTACATTTATTGTCCGAAATATGTTTTTATGGAATCATATTAGTTCCATTTCTTAAAAAAAAATCATATTTAACGTAACATCATTTCGAGAATGAATGACTTCTAATTTAAGGTCTGATTGAATCTCCTCGAATATTCATCCAAATGGATTTTGAAACATGGATATATATGTTGCACTTGCATCCAAGTTTGAAAAATTATGTGCTATAACTTGTTTAAAAAATGTCAGTAATCACATTGCGTAATTTGCTTTATTTTTGATTTTATTTGCGAATACGATATTAACCTACGAGCTGCATTAAAATTCAATGCAGGTCACAGTTTTCTAACCTTACTTTATATAGCAATGACTTTCAAAACTTTAAATTTGAGGTATCCTTTCACTATGCATATGATAAATTAGTATATTTTTAATCCAATATACTCAAAAGTAATACAAAATAAATGTAATTAAGATTTCCCATACTGATATTTTCTTTTAATTTGTATAATGGTGAGGATTTTGAGTTATTTCCAAAATTATGTTTTTAGAAATAACTGAAAGATATGTTCTCTCCATTGCTTAAAGCCCGCCTGCAGAGGGCTTTTTCGTAAAGGGATGAGTTTAAGATGACACTTACAGAACACCTTCAGATCAGATCCTAACAACGAGCAAAGCAGATCAAAATCAGAATCAGAGAAGAGAGTCTCAGTGTATAAGCAATTGAGTAGAGAATCTCAAAATAATACAATAAAAATAGTTTTCAAGAAATTTTTATTGTTGCTCAGAACTAAACTTATTACTTGTCTTACAATGAAAGATAACAGTTAAGTTAAGAACAAGATATGATAAAAGTAAATTGCTTTGATCGTCAAGGTATTAAAAGAATGAAAAAAGCTGTTGTTTTTAATTAGAAGTTCATTACATTATTAAGTAAAGTATTAAAAGTACGTGTCTATAATAAATCAGAATTAGTAAAAGAAGTTTATCAATAAGGGTGAAAAAAAAGAGTGGTTTAGTGATAAAATAAGAAAAAGTTAAAGATAAAAAAAAGTATAAGTTTTAAAAGTTAAAAAAATAAAAAGTATTAATTAAAATAAGTAAGAATAAACTACATTACATAGGTTAAATAATTAATAACTTTTATAAGCAACTATTTATAATAATGACTGTAAGAAATATATGGCGGAGCTTAAAATTAATAATAACAAAATACTTTTAATACTGGTAAATTTTTATTATGAGCCAATTAACTATATCATATTTTCTAATATTTTCTATCAAGCCAATTAACTATATCATATTTTCTGTTTTTGTTATTAAAACTTGCATTAATTCTCTGACTAATATTTCTATTTAGCAAAATTATCTTGATGCACCTTCTTCAGATACAACGCAGACAGATAGTTTCTTAGACATAACTTAAAGCTGAAACTGCATAATGGAAAAAAGTCATGCTTCAGCATTCTTTAAAAGTGACTCAAGTTTCCCCATAGATGTATTCGTATTTATGTAATATGAAATCGGAAAGATCTATAGTTTTGCATGAAGTGAAAAGAAATATACTACATTTTCCAAACATTCGATAATATATTTATTATACAACATATAATCCGCCAATACTATTTACCTTTTTCCGATACTCATTATATTTAATAAAATGTCGCGCAACAATTCTTAAAAAAACCTTCTTTTTCATTATATTTTTCATTACTTTTGAAAGTAGGCGTAAGTGAAAAGACGGGAATGCACACATACTTACATTCTAACGTATACATATATTATACTGAATACATTCTTTTTTCATTATTAAAAAATGTATGAATTATTCTTTTTCGGATATTTGTTGCGTTAATGTTTTTCTTAATTAACATAGTTCCTTTGTAAATTTATAATTGCGTTTATATAAAATATGAAACACACATATAATGGAAGAAAACTAAGGTGTCTACTTTGGTTGCATGAAGACATTTCTCAAAATACAATCGAAAATTGTTCTCCTAATTACTCAATAATGGTTGTATATTTCGAAAGATATGAGCTCAAGAATATATAACAGAAAATTCTATATATGAACTTATGGATTTACTCATTTTAGTGTAATTAATCTTCCAAATATAGTTGCACAGTGTGATATCATGATGAATATTGTTTCATAGAACCACTAGTGATTCAATACCGCATCCTTTGTGCTCTACTTAAATATTTCAGAAACTAATTGCCTTTTATGAGCAACAACGTTCATTATTCTTCACGATGTTACATGACTGAACGGAATTTGAACCCGTGACACGATGATCACAAAGTCACTACCTTGTCAATAGAAATTAATAGCCTCCGAGGAGTCACAAGGTCGATTGCAGTTTTGATGTCGTACATCTTAATAGGCTTCTCACTACTTAACGTGGGAATTCGATTCAGTATCCATTCACATATTCCTCATTTAATTTTTTTAAAAAGAACTTACTTTATTCAATGGCTACAACCTGACATTAACTGAATAAAACTAAATTGAGGTCAAAATATCGAATATAAACAATTTTATCATAGTTACTTAATTAGAAGTGCTATTTACGTTTGAAAAGTTATGATTTACGCCTATTTCTCTCTTTTTCGTATTTCTCTCAACTTTTTCATGGAAATGCAACTTTATGTGTTTCTTACACATAATATACCCATTATAATAAAATGAATATTGCCACAAATACTTCCCAACATTACACACAGAACCAGTTTAATAATTTTTTTCTCTTATTATACGAAACGAAAATTGTAAAAATATATATTTTTAATTTAAAGTACCATTTTTAAAACGTAAACAAAGTTAACTCCAATATTTTTCAAACAAACCAAAACGTACAAAAACATGTTTATTTCTCCATATACGAGTAATTGACAATTACATTATTACATTTATAATCATCTTAAGCAAATAAATAATATTTTACATAATTTAATGATTATTTTGAAACACATTGTAGTAGCAAATGGATAATTATATCTGTATTTAATAAATTTTTCAAGATTTCGCATACTATATAATAATTGTGTTAATGTTCATTAAGTAAACAATTTAAATGTAGTTTTCAAAAATTCTATTTCTTTATGTTCTGGTAATTAAATGAGTGAACTTAATTATGCATTTAATATATTATCGAATAATAATATTTGGAACTGCCCTCTTTTAAATTGTTTCTTAATAATTCAAAAACTAATTAAATAAAGTAATAAATATCTTAAAATAAAAACTTTATTCTTACGCTAGAAATAATTATATATGAGGATCTTTTGTAATATGTTTATTTTAATTAATCTATAACTAAACATTGTTTAATTATATTACATAATATATAAATATTTTTGAATGGCACACTTAATTGAATTTTACATAAGAAAAAATGTATTTTCAAATTAATATATACCTTTCAAAATGTAGTAATAGAAAATGTTTTAATCTGAAATCATTATCAATTCATGTCAAATGATAAAATAATTCGTAATTGCAAACATAATTCAGAATGGAAACTTAAAGTAATTCCACTATTTTGAAGAATTACATTTGAGTAAATATTTGAAATTCTATGCCTGTCTTTTAAGTATTAAAGTAATATGCAACTCAAAATTATTCGAGATATATTTTGTCAAGTATTACGATATATTTGCAAGTTCTAGTAACGTATTCATTTCCACACGTCTCTTTCCAGGCATAAATACAGTAGAAAATAGTAATCTTATGTTCCAAACAGTGAAATGCATCGCAAATCTTTCAAAAGCATCCAGAACTGAAGCAATAACTTTAAAGCGTCCCGTGAGCACTAGTTTCTGAAACATCCTTGCAAACATCGCGCAACATCTATCCAACTTATATATATATAGTGCTTAAACTTCCCCCAGCTCTCAAGTCTTTGAAATTTCTCCCTGAAACTTAGTCGGTGGAATATTTCCAGATATAGTAGAAAAATATTATCTCGCCATGGCACACTGATATTAAATATCGATTTCGGATTGGGCCAAATGAACCTTTTGTGTTAAAAGGCATTCTTTGGCGAGATATTTAACGTGTAAGCTCACCAACCGGTTAAGACCCTGAATTGTTGTTCCAGGTCGTTGATGAATGCAGGGTGTTAAGAAAAGTGATGGCCACAGGAAATGATGATTCGAAATAGGAATAGGCTTAAGTACCAAATGTGTCGTGGTCACGTTTCGAAAACGATGTATTCGGAAGTTTGGTCACATGACTGCCGTTACGGGAAATAAACTGGGAATCGATACGGTCACCACACCAGTGGTTTCAGAGGGAGGGTATTAAAAGGTTTTCGAATGAGGAATAAAGAATTGGGAAATCGAGCTCTGTAGAGAGTGAATCTTGAACGGAAATGGTCCCCCGACGAGATGCTTTATAGGGCTTTAATGTGAAAAATGTTTCTTGAAAATGATCAGATTTTTCCAATCAGAAAAAGAATTTTATTTATGGATTTACAACTTAACATGAAGTTACTTGTTACCTCTACTGATAGCTTAAATGAATTTTCGTAATAATTTAGTGCAATTGATCTTGTTAATAACTGCGTTAACAATTTTAGTAATCCTCATTTTACAAACTGATGATGCTTTGAGATAATGTCCCTAAAAGTCATACAATTTTTCTAATTAAATAAGACTATGTACACATATGTAAATTATTTTTAAATAATACATTTCGTTATTATCAACAAGTAAAATGTACTTATTTTTTAAGTTTCTTAAAAAATTAACAGTCTTCATTATATCAGAATTCCAAAAGTCCTAGTGATTTGAAGTAGGTTTTCCTACTTATAAATACAGACATGTATAAGAATTTTCATTTTTCCAACTGTAAGAAAAGTTTCATTGAATATATATATATATAATGAAACTTTTCTTCATTTTAAAGCAAAAATTTAGAATAATGGAAATTATGCTATATATTTCCAGAACAATTTCAAAATCAACGTAGTAATTTTGGAAATATATCGCAACCTAAATGTTAAAACAAATAAAACTGAACAAGATAGAATGCTACAAAAGAGTAACTTCTGTCAAACATTATTTTTCTGGAAACGTAGAACTATTTGTAATCTTTCCTTCCTAATGTAAGCTTGGATAATCCTCTTTGAATAATTGCTTTGAATTAAATGTATATTTAATAAAGCATTCAAGCTTTTTTATTGTTATTGATTTTAAAAAAAATATTTTTTTTTCTTAAATTGATGTCTCTATAGAGCTGATAAAATCCACTAGCGACTATACGCATATTTTGAAATAGGTCCCTTGACGACACCCGAACGAGTACTTCACTGTCTTAGCATCTACAAATACACTGAAAAGACTCTGAGATCTGTTCACAATTAGATCTTTGAATTCTTAATCTTTAAGTAGCCATAAGAAAAAATCGTAATGACAACATACGATACCTAACATAACCCATTACGACGCAGAAGGATTTTAGCTTTGGTTGTTGCTTATTGAATATTATAACCATTTGTTGAACGTTTGTATAGCACACCAAAAATATTATCGTTACCCATTTAAAACGGAACATGGAAAACAAGTATTTAATTCTTCCTCGCATACGAAAACTACTTTCCTCAAAATATTACAAATCAGTTTGTACATTTCTTTTTTCATTTCGAACCAATTAAAATAAAATGTCTTCCCCTATATACCCACTAATCAGCCTTTTGCTTTTTCGAATCCCGGTGCTAATTTTGAACTAAGTCTTTCCTCTGGGCCCTATCATTTGTCAAACCATATCGTTTGTCAAGATTTGCTTTGTACAAAATTTGTATCGATATTTTTTTCTAAACTGTAATCAAAGTTTAGTAATTATTAAAAAATTGTATATTTTAAAAAATGCAATTTCAATAATTCTACATTCTTTTTCAGAAATATTAGTTATATTGAACTCTGAATTCCTTTACTCTTTAACAGAAGTTAATTGTTTTTTTTTTAAATAATTTTAGTATTTTATTCTAACATTTACTTTAAATATACCTTTTCGATAAATATCAAGTACAACAAGACATCTTATAAAAACTTTCATGATTTGAAAACCTTCTACGGAATTATATTCTCTCTCAAATTTATCTGTCATAGAACGCATGCTATTGCGAGCAATAATTTTGGTGAGCATATTTATCAGCTGAATGCGACAGGATATTAACCTGAATTATTACTGTAAATTAAAATAAAGAAGTTTTTTGAAATAGAAATCATAAATTGTACACACACAACCATTTGAAAAACAAATTCTAAATAGTTGAAGCTTTAATGAATTTCTGATGTAAATACAACTCATTTAATTCTAAATGCATTATATTTTCTTTGAAAATACATTAAACTTATTTCCTTTAAATATTAATGTGTTTTTAATGTAAAATTCTTATAAAAGTTGCTTTTTTTTTAATTTCAAAACAAATTGTATGTTCAGCCCACATAATTCACGATAACTTTAGTTGAATGCAAGCGGAATATTTTTGAATTCCATAAACATAAGGTGACTACTATGAAAAATAAGCTATGTGATTAAATATAAAGACTGCATTTTAAATTTTAAACAATTTTTCTATCATAAAGTTTTCTGTAATGTACAATAAATATGTTAAATGCTATGACCATATTTTTTTTCAAACATTTGAATTATATATATATATATATATATATATATATATATAACACATCAATCAATAACTCCCGAGACTAACATTGAAAACAACATTTTTTTTGCAAATTTTTTTTTTATTCATCAACATAACACCTTTTGTTAATCACCTTTAGGTGATGCCAAATGTTCCAACGCTTTCTTCAAATCTTTTTTTTTTTTTTTTTTTTTTTTTTTTTTTTTTTTTTTTTTCGCAAGAAATCTTTTTTGTTGCGAGTAAATAGCGATAAACAGCTTTCTGAATCATCGACTCGTTGCTGTTTTTGTTCCATCGAAAGCAATCGCGGCACCCACTTGGAAAAAACCTTTTTCATGCTCAATTTTTCATGAAGGATAGTAAATACACTTCCATATGATATCTGTGTCATCTCAGCAATCTCACGGAGCTTCACTTTACGATCTTTCATTATAATTTTTGTCACTTCACTCACATTTTCCGGTGTAACGGCTTCCACAGGTCTACCCGAGCGTTCCGCGTCATTTGTGTCGGTACGACCACGTTTAAACTCGGCAAACCACCGACAAATCGTTGCTTTTGATGGACAAGAGTCCGGGTAAGATTTTTCAATCCATTGTTTCGCTTGCATGGTGATTTTACCCATTGAAAAACAATGTTTTATCAGAACACGAAACTCGGTTTTTTCCATTTTTTAAACAAACTACAAAACGACTTTACTCCAACCTCAATAACTCAGCTGTTTCTGGTCCGATCGACTTAAAATTTTGACATGTTTCAAGCAAAGGTTAGTACTCTAGAAAGACATGGTTACTGGTTTACTACGAGTGCCATCTCTGGGTTAGTCTCGGGAGTTATTGATTGATGTGTTATATATATATTCATAAAAATAATACTTAGTGGTTGAAAATACTTTTTATTTCATTACATCTTGTATTAAATATTCTTCTTTTAAATATTTTAATTACTATTTTTCAGTTTATTTTAAACTAGTTTTACATGTTTTGATTAAATATTTTATATTTATTTTTCATGTAATTTCTTCATTATTGGACTGCTTGATTCTTTTAAAAATTATAGAATAGTGTTTCACATTCAAAAACAAACAGCTCTGAAAATTATTCCAGTCCATTTCTAGACCAAATATCTTATTATATTTAAGAAACAGTCTATTCATACACTCTGATCTTATTTTTTTGCTACAAAAAAAATCAATTTATCAAGCTTAACCGTTTGAGTAAAAAATACAAATTAATTCTACGGGATTAAGAAAAATAAAAAACTTTCGAAAATTATTACATAAAAATTCCGAACACTTTAAAGTTGTTAAAAACGCGAAAAACACTCAACTATGTACACGAATAATTGGATATTGATTTCCTTGTAACATAACCAAACTTTATTCCGAAAACAATACCATTCACAATTGCCTCATAACTCACTACGAGTACTCTATTATTTAAAATATCCTTAAACACAAAAGCCCTTCGGTACTGACTTTAATACCATTTCCTTATTTAAACATACGAGACATGGAAGTCTCCTGCAAAACTTTCTCACTGTTCTCTCTCATCATAATTGAAGACGTATCAAGTGCCTGTGGCAGTAGCGATTTCTCAAGGAAACTCATGCTATCTACATAAATTTGCAAGTCCAAACGAGGCACGTAAAAAAAATGTGAAAGAATGGAGTCCTCCGAATGAATATATTTTGCAGCTTTCGGTTTATTACTTTCTTTAGATTTTTCCTTTCATTTTTGTCTTTCGGCACATTTCTATACTTCTAACTTTTTCGATGCTGTTATTAAATGATTTCTATTCTTTCCTTGTTTTCATATTTTCAACAGGGATTGAAAATATTTCGGAAGTATATTTTTCTGTAAAGAAAAAAAAAGGTGATAATAATTCTAGGATATTCGAATAGTTATATTGGTTTTTCAGAAGGAATCGTGTGCAGTTTTGATTTTGTAAAGGTCAAGTCTCAATGTTTATTTCTAATATCAGATATTTGGTTTTAAAAACTACATTATGAATACGTAACATTTCTTTTTAATAAAAAAAATGTTCACATGCGTACTATAAAATATTGGAACAAAAAAATGTGAAACACATGTATGCTTATTTCTGAAATAAATGCATAATAGTGCTGGATACTGAAAAAAATTAACAATGGTCCTGTGAACTATTTAGATTCCTGAAATTAATTCCGAAAATTCTATTCTTAATTAAATGTCTCAAAAATATAGAGAAATTTTATTATTTATAGAGTTTGCTGGGTGGAATTACTGTGGATGTCATAAGCGGAAGAATGGTTACACTGGAGAATTATACACAGACAAATGATATTCTGGGTAAGACATTTGAAGAAAAAAATTTATTGATAAATACTTTCGGCACCAGATTATTTTTTGATCTCGAGGAGGAACAGAAAGTGATCTGGGATGCCAATGGAGAAAAATTGACCAATCGCTTTTTGCTATACGTTTATCAACTATACTAAAGCAGACGTCCCAGTTGGGAGAGTTATTCAGGCTTTTAAACTGATAGTGTTGTTGTCGAAGAGAGCCGTTGCATACACCCTCTCCAGTATCCTTGTGAAGATACGAAGATAATCATTCTAAATGGTATTTAGAGAGAAGGTCACTTTTCCAGCCATTACTGCAAACGTTATACATTCCTATCTTGTTATATACCCACCATATTACATAGAACAGTTTCCATTTGGCGTCATTGACTGTCCCTAGTTGAGTGGTGGGCCTCGTCGACACGTGCGTGGTGGCCGGGTATCAATAGTTTTGATTTACAAGAGGTTATATTCGTAGACACGCAAAGACAAGTGTTTATGAGGGATAAACAAGCAGTAATTCTAGGCTGTAGTGTCATCTTGTGTTCGGGTCATGGTTCACCACATCGGTGCTATATGATTTTCACCCATGGAGAAGGAAAGAGTGACTAAGATGCTAGCGGCGTTTCGGACCTTTGATCACTAGTTCTGGAAAAAAGTTGGCCAGTCACTTCTTGCTGCTCCTTTATCAACAAGACCAAAAGAGACATCCCAGTAGAGCTAGTTACTAATTCATTTTAACTACTGTTATTTTTGTTACGGAGGGACGCTGCATTCATTTTGGCTGGTTGGTTGGTTGTTTGGTTTGGTTGCGTTTAATGATATACCTGTTGAGAGTACTGTCTACAATTAATTTATTATAATTAATTTAAAATATTAAATTTGGTATTTTCAAGATTAATTATATATCACACTTGTATTTTCAACAGCTGGAACTAGTCAAACCTAGGACCTAGGACTAATCAAATGCTTAGTAAATATTTCAAGTCCTTTCTCTTTGGAAAGTTTGTGTACAATCAATTCGCCACACCTCTTCGAAAATTACGGGACATAATCCCTTGTTTTGATTGGATAGCTTAATATAATAAAATCAGTTATTGGTCACTAAGCACTCCATACAGGGTAAGAAATGACTCTTGAAGAACTAGATATCTGATGTGAGGGAGGTTTGGTTTACATGAGAATCGAACTCTAAGAGGTCAAAGCTCTTGAGAAACTGAAATATTGCTTGTCCTCTCACAGGAATCCATTTGTCTTTTATGAGGACCTTGTGCAGAATTTAAGGAGGTACCACTAACGAGCTTGTTAAAGTGTGGTCATCTCATACTCGTATGGTCACTTTGTTGAATATCCAATCTTTTAGAAATTCTTATAATCTACAAAAATTACAGAACTTAAAATATGCTTGTCAAATACAAATAAGGTTGTTAGATTCCTTAGGTTTAAAATCCAAGAAATTCAGCAATTTATTGTCTTTTTGAAAATTATTGATCCAGATTGTCAATAAAGTTTAGTAAAACCTAAAGCAACATCCTAATTGTAATTTAGATTATCTCACGCAGTTCTTACATGGACAATTGACGTCACTAGAAAGGGCCAATCCTGAATAAACAATTGAGAACAATCCAAATCTCAGTCGAAATAAAGAGCAAATTAAAGAAGTTTCAAAGCATTAATGAAATCCAGAACCAGTTACAAGAATCTCAGATATTTTCTTTCTTCTCAAAAAGGGAATTCCTTGCTCCCAAAAATCATAAACACAATACACCACAACACATACACAATATATGAAGAGTTGACACGAAATAATGATGTCAATTCTTGTATTTCATGTCAATCAAAATGTGGGAGCAGATGCAGAGAGCACTCAATTAATTATTATTATTATTTATATTTTTCAGATGTAGCAATACGCGGTAGAGCGAGAAATAATTCGAGATAAAAACCAACGTTTTTAAAAACAACGTTTTTATATAGTGGCAAAGTTTATTAAGAAAAATTATTGAAATATTAGTTAAAACTGGTCGCAAATATCTAAATATTGCATTGTTAGGCAAGTAAGAACGGTTCCCGAAATTTGAGAGCTCTAGCTTGATGGGAAGTTGGTTAATTTAACGATAGAAAATTTGATGACACACTGATACACACACACACACAGAAACACACACCAAGTGAAATACATAAAAACGTTAAAAGTAACTAAAATTAATTAATTCTTCCGGTAAATTAAATGGTTGAAATGCAGTTTAACCCAATCACTCTTGGCGACAATAATTATTTGGCAGTATTTTGCCAAATGTGGCTACCCTGGTCCTTTTTACGGACTTAACGTTCAGCCAAACAAAAAAATCGCCAAGTTTGGTGCCAATTTTTGAAATCGCGCCAAGTGGTTGGGATAAACTGCATTATTGAAGAAAATACTAGCTAAAACTTGTCACAAATGTCTAAATATCGCATTGTTAGGCGAGTGGGAACGATTCCCAAGGTTTCAGAGTTCTAGCTTGATGGGAAGTTGGTTAAATTAACGATCGAAAATTTGATGACACACACACACACCAAGTGAAATTCAGAAAAACGTTTTAAAAAGACAAAGATCTTAAGCAACTTGAGTGACGGAATTGAATTGATGTTTAAGTTTTGAACTTAATAGTCGACTCGCTTGGAATTGCAGCATAACGAGTATTTTTTTTTTTTAGATAAAATTAATTAAGTTGAATTTTTTTTTTTTTCAATTCTGTATGCACCAAAAGTTATATTTACTTATGTAGATGAATAAATTGTGTTGCTATGGAGACTGGATATTTTTAATACGAATTTGATGCGAATATTCGACCAGCAATATATGCTTAACGATCTGACATAAGACCAGTTTATAATAAATAATAATATTTAAATATGTTTTTGTCACTGATTATCAGTATTAGGATAAATATTATTTTGTTGTTTATTTTATTGATTAAATACATTAAAAGAATGAATTAGAAACGTTGAAACTATAACTGCAGCAATTGTTTAAAAAAAATTTTTTTTCATACAAAAATAATAATTTTAAATAATAACAGAAATTATTAGTATATGGTTCCTGATATGTACTGATATCTACCGCTGATTCAGCAAACCATAAATATCAGTTTTATCAAAGTGACAAGATATTCATATATTCTTACAATTGATTCTGAGAAATGTATTCCCACAATTTTAAATTATCTTTACAAAATACTTGATTAAATTAATATAATAAATTTGAAAATGAAATTCCAATAAATTCTATGAAATCAATACCTGTTTTATAAGCTGATGTCATTGAACCGGACCTTGGTGGCGCCCTCTTTATAGTAGCAAAACTTCCTTCATCCGAACGCTAAAGAAATGTAAAATGCATTGTAAATTTAAAAACATTTTTATCTAAATTTAATTTTGATAAATGTAAAAGATGCATTTTATCTACTTGGAACAAATTAAAATAGTTTCATTTTTGAGATATCTAGTTCATACCAAAAATATTTAAAATTAACTCGTCTTAGCTGATACGTTCGATACTAAATTAAGTGCTGCATCATTACCATAAGTTTTGGATCCCCTAAATGTCATTAAATTTCAAATTCATACATAAAAATTTTAATTTTTATTTTGTAAAATAATAATTTTAAATAAGTTACATATTGCTCAATAATTAAGAGGAATAGGCAAGAAGGACTAAGGGATGCTATCTTTGCCTCAATATGTTCCTTGACGGTAGTAATGCATGTTTCGTACAAAAATGTAAGGGTGTTAAGAAAAGGATCATTTAAATTTGTAACATCCGGTCAACCCGGGTGTTATCTTGTGCCATCACTAATATCTAATATTAAACAATACGACACCAATAATTACAGAACCACCAAAACAGCTTTCAACATTTATTAATATATATCCACTAAGACATTAATAATAGGGCTCTCCAGGTTAAGTTTATTAACATTTTAATTCAACCCACCAATAATAATCTAACAGCTTCTTACCAACTGCAAGTCTGAATCTGGAACAACTGCTGAAAACACTAGAACAATTCTCAA
The DNA here is from genome assembly GCA_019974015.1 of Nephila pilipes. Classification (NCBI taxonomy): domain Eukaryota; kingdom Metazoa; phylum Arthropoda; class Arachnida; order Araneae; family Nephilidae; genus Nephila; species Nephila pilipes. The sequence continues at coordinate 58,056 of BMAW01089895.1, forward strand.
TCCAAGTGGTTTACACTCGGACCTCAACTCTAATCTTTAAATCTGCCTTTCAATACTATAGCATTTAGATTCCACCTCCTCTCGCTACAACGCCTCTCTGATCCTCCTTCGGAACTCTACTCCTTCAGATGGAGTTTATATACTTCTTAATTTAACCGCTTCACTTCATTCCTAACTGCTTTGCATATTACATTCTTCATCACGTTTCATTTTTGGTTGGGCAAAGGTTGTTTAGTGAAAGCAATCAATCTCATTTGAAAGTCCCCAAGGTTAGTGAAGAGAAACCGCGAATAGCCCAATGTCACAAGTTTAAAAAAAATCATAATAAATAAAGGAAATAATATATATTTATATATATATATATATGTATATATAATTTAGTTGAAACAAACTTTATTTAAATTATTAATAAGATTTCATATAAATCTCAAGCAAAAAAACTTTTAATTGTTCTTTCATTTTTTAATATTTTAATACTGAATAAATAAATCCTTCAAATATTATTCAAACGTTATGCGATAGAAATCCGGGCTTTCACAAAAAAGAAGAGATATTTATAAAATATGTAAAGAAATTATTCACTTCAAAACATTTGTAGCTTCAGAACAATGCAAAATAATTTGTTTCTTCCTACATGTAGCAATTTTACACTTACATCCATAAATATATGTATATATGAGGGGGAACTGTAATAGTAAAATACATCTAGATCATTAGGTTATAATGTATTAAAGTATATTGCATGAAATAATATGACACTTTATGTAAATATCATCAAATATCTAGTTATTTAGTTCTTTTAATTACCTCCTTGTTAGTATTATTAACTATAGTTAGTTATATAGTTAGGTAATGAAAGTTAATAGTATATTCTGTGCCATTTATTATCATCAAAAGAGTTTCCAGTTCCTTTATTATAGATTATCTTATTTAATAATACTAGAATTGCTGATAGTAAATTTCCTTTTTCATATCAAAAGTAATTATACTTTCTTTTTATCTAATTCATACTTATCAAAAGAGTATCCAAAATACGTGTTTATACTTGGATAATTTAATTATCTATGTTTAAGTTTTTTACCCCTTTCATTGACTGATCAAGTTAAATTTTTCAAATAACTTCTCTTCCAATACGTATTAAATTTAAGGAGTTGCTTGAGTTATTATATTTTTTTAAAGATTTGTTAAATAATTTTTCAACTTTGTGTATAGAATTATCAACTAAAATATTTTTTCTTTACTTTTATTTCAGTCCAAATATTCATAAAGTGATAAATGTAATACATTTAATAATATGTATGATTTAAATTTGTACTTCATTTCATTTTAAAAGCATTTTAAAAGAACGAATTTATACAACATTCAATATTTCTACTTTTATAATTTTTTAAAGAATTTTTCATACTTCTTTTCTAAATTTCGTATCAGTTATTTTATTCTTATGTAAATGTTACCAACTTCTTCGTAATCGTTACTTTTCATTTTAAAACGATGTCGTGAAAGCTGATAAAAATGAACAAAAATCAAACAATTTGATGCTTAATGTAATTCAAATTTGTATTTGTCAGGCTTTAATATCTTAGCATACCTGTTATTTAATTCAAATTTAAAAGATTTAATCCCATTAAATATTTTAAGAAAACTAAGATTTACCATATCCAAGACTCAATATTTATTTAAATTTAATTATTCATATATGATGGTAATAATTGTTACTTAACTATTTTTAAATTAAAACAAAAGCTTTTATTCTGTTATGGAACTTACCAAACATAACTATTTTTCAAAAATTATTTCTTAACTAATTTGGTGAAACATTTTACAATTTTATATAGCTCACCTGTGAAAAATATAAATTTATTGTTAGTAAGAATTTTTGCTTTTTAACTTAAAATTACATGATTAAATTCTTATTCAAGAGATCTATGTTTGTCTTGATGTGTAGATATATTTGCTCAACTTATATTTATTAATGAAATTCATTTCACAATATTCTCATTACCACACTTGTATCCTCGCACTTAAAAGACTTGCACTGGCGTACATACATAAAATATATCTTATATTTTCTTACGAAAATCAACATTAGTTCCCGAAAAGATTAGGTGATGGATCGATAACGAATTTTTGCATAATCGGACCAAAAGAGCGTGCTAATTTGAGCTTAATAGTGCAAATAGAATACATTAGCGTCCATTAATGAGAAAAGGAAAGCTATTATTCTCCACTTTTGTAAAAAGAAAAAAAATAGCATTTTACCAGTTCAGCCCAACTATGAAACCACAGATTCAAAAAGTTTTGTAATTTGATAAAAGTTTTGTTGTATCAAAGAATTGATCATTCAATAAAAGCCTTTCAAGATGAAAATGCATTTTTATGTGCTTTGTGTCTACTTAAATTCAGACGAAAATAGTTTGAGATCTTAGTTAACGTCTAATGCCCTTAACAAATTTTTTCGTTGATCAATAAACTGAGCATTTTTTGACAAATATAAACCAATATTAGGGTTTATAGTAAACCAATAGAAGATGATCAAAAAAAATCTTATAATCTAATACAGTAAATAATTCTTTTGATGTAAGTTAGATTATATAAAATCAAAAAGCCAAATAGAAATGTTACATTTGATTCAGCACATATGAAATGAAAGAATTATGGGAGACTTTAGTTAAACATTAATTAAAAAAAATCAACCATTTCCTCAAATTTTGTGAGTTTTAGTTAAACTAATTTATATACTGAAAAATGGATAGCTACAATATTTAGCAAATGTAAATTTAGATCACAGAAAATCACAATTTTTTCCTTATAATTTGAAATAATGTATATGATACTTTTATCCCGTACAACAGTTTAATTAATTATTTCTTAAACTCCGTTTTTGTTTTAAAATTATTTAAATTTAAATACTTAAATAAAATTAATTATTTAAAATTAATTATTAATTAATTATTTAAATTTATTATTATAAATTTAATTATTTAAATTTACTAAATGCCAAACCATTTTTTTTTTCTTTTAGATTATGTTATGTGAACATATATAATAAAATAAAACCACAACAGGGTCATTATCATTTGAACCACATAACCGAAAAATGCAATATAGTTTCATTATAATTTGAACCACATAACCGAAAAATGCAATATAGTTTATTTATAATTTGAAATAATATATATAATATTTTTGATCCAGTAAAACAGTTTAATTAATTATTTTTAAATTCCCATTTATTTTTCAAAATTATTTAAATTAAAATGCCAAAACATTATTTTTTTCTTTGGATTATGTTATGTGAGCATATATGACAAGTTTTTTATTACTAACTTTATAAGCAATTCATAACAGAGCCATGAAGAATATGTAAGTATTTTGTAAAAAATAAATAATGTCCACAATTTACTATTTAATAATATTACAATTTGATATAATTATTAAATGCAATTACATGTGAAAATAGGATTTGATAAGATAGAGTTGAAATACTATTGTTTCTTTCATATTAGTCTTAAAAGATTTTTTTCACCAACTTTTATTATATATATATATATATATATATATATATATATATATATATATATATAATTCTATTAAACTGTGTGTATTTTAACAAGTATTGTTTAATTTACTATATTCAAGTATCTCTTAAATTTGAAATTATTAAAGATAGTCTAAATATATAATTAATCTTAAATATATAATTACACAATTTTCCATAATGCGAAACGGCCAAATTTAAAATCTGGAGAACATATAACATTTATCACATAGAAATAGGTTTTTATAAGCTAATAATATTTTCAGTTACGAATTTTAAAAAATTTTATTTTAATGAAAAAAACTATATAATACAATGAAATGTAATAGCATTTAATAAGATGCATGAAAGGTGTACATTTACAGTATGCAATTTGAATGTGCACATGAAAATAATTACTGGAAAAACTATAGAAATTATTCTCAATTTAAAAGGAATTGCTTTATTGAAAGAGAAATATTTTTTTCATTTAATCTTTTATAGCTTTCAGAATATGCAAAATAAACTCAAAATATTTATTACATATTTTTTTCAATGCTGATAATATGTTCACTACGTTGCTTTAATTTTATTATTTATTATTTACCTGCCTCGAGGAGGGAAAAGCTGTATATGGCTCTGCATATTCGTGCTGTTTGTCTGTTCCTATAAAAATTAGAAAAAAATATTAATTAGTTTCGCACTGTATCCATAAATGTAATACTTTTAAGCAAAAAGTAATCAAAAGAATTTTTAAGCATTATTATTCATTAAAATATTAAACATCGATGAAATGTTGGTTGGTACATGAGCAAAACAATTGTGTTAATATTTAAAACTGAATTTTGATACGATTCATTAAAAACTTGGCTTTATTTTGGTATTTGATTAAGATAAAAGATAAAATTACCATTCCACAGAAAATTCTTAAAAAATCTGAAATTTTTTTTAGGAAAACTTAGTAGAAACTATTAACTTATATTTTAACAAGTAATATATATTTTATTGAAGATGTAAGATTACAATCACTTAGTATGTATGTAAAAATAGTGAAACTTGTCATAAATAGAGAAATTAGCGTCACGATAACCTACCGTTCCTTACTTTGAGCTCACGGCAAGCACTATTTCCTTGAAAACGTGATTAGGAGCCCCACTGTCACTTAGACTTGTCATATAGCGGGGCTAATGCACGGACGTTATATCTATCGAGGTCCAAATCTTCCCATTGACTTGGTGTTGAAGTTATGTGTGTAATCTTCCATCTCAGATGTCGCTCTTATTACTTGAATAAGAATCAAATTTACAAGGCCCGTTGCCAGTAGCCTTCAAGTCGCCTCTCAGTTCAACGTTAAGAAGCAATAAATCAAACAATCAAAGGAGTACAAAAGTTCAATAATAAATGCCCCAAGACATTGCAAATAAAATGGATCAAAAATCGATTAAGCGATCAACCATAAACTATTAAATAATCGATAATTAACTATGCTATCGATGAACGGTACCATATGGGTTTAGGAATAATTTATTGTGAATAATTTTATCTGCTCTCTATATACAAATTCACTTTTTTAAAAATTATGATATAAGTATTCACATATTTTTTTAATTGCATTGTACAAACACATATACATATTCATTTATTTTTTATTTGCATTATATAATACTTACTCACTTATTTTTAGTTGCATTATATTTATATATTAGCTTATTTTTAGTGGTAATATATATATATATACGCAATATTATTTCGTGTAAGACAAATGAACTTAGGTTATTTATTTTTACAGTTATTTGACTTTTTTCTTCATATCAGATTTAATAATTTTATATATATTATAGTGGCCATGTCTATTACTTTTGTTAGAACTCTGTTTGAGCATAAAAACATTCATTCTGCAGAACAATCGAAGTAAATATTTATCTAACTATTACCGTTTTTTATACTTTATTCTTATTCAGTTAAGTAAATGAGTCTGGTATTTCTAGTGTATTACTTGGGTTCATACAACAGTCATTTCACAATACACTCTTGAAGTTAAATCTGTTCGTCTAGACATAACAGAAATTAAAGTTGGATGCAATATTTAAAGTCAATTATGAACGTCTTATATATATATATGTACTAATGATTTGGAATACATAAGGATTTGAATATTCATCATATTATTTTGTCTGTGTGATTCCTTAATTAAATTTACCATCTTCACATATTGTAGTGGTATCTCTCGAAATAAAAAGAAAGTTTTTTATATAATTATGAGGAATTGAGTTTTAGTGCACGCACGTCTTTGAGTATAATAAACAAATTATAGAATATACATTCCGCTTACTAATAATTTCGAAGATAAATATATTAATAATGAAAGTAAATGCGAAAAGCTTGACATTTTTTCTAAAAATATCATACAAAATCATACAACTTTTATGTACTTTCTATGATAAAATAGGGATTAGAAATAATTAGAGAGGCTACAAACAATCTAGTGTGTAAATCTTAAATTTATACTGGTAAACAAATATGTTTAAAGATCAAATACAAAATTACAATTTTCAAATTACGTTAAGTTGTTTTCGAAAATCAAAAATGTGCATTTATTTCAGATTAAAGTAAAAGTAAGGTCGAGGACTAATTAATTAATTTATTTATTTTTGCTTTTATAGTAAAAGTGTGATTTAATCAGATTGCATTAGTATTTTCATTTGTTATTTCTTTCTAATATTTTTAACTTCCCATCATTACGCATCATTACTTCGCAATGAATCTTCATTGTGAAGTAATGAGGCGTGTTATGCTCTTGTAATGCATTTTCCTGTTTGGATATAATCAATTAAGATAGCTCTGTGACTATTCAAAAAAAAAACATTCGCCCTCACTTCCCAGCCGAAAAAACAGATTTCCTTTTTTAGGAGAGACTTCGAAATCTACTCTTCAACACTCTTCGAAATCTACTGTTTGGACTGCATTTTCCTTTAAAGGTATAATGGTGAATCCAAGTTTCATCTACAGTTATTAATCCGTATCAAAACTCTGATTTATTACACCTAAACTGCACAAACAGAGCGTTGGAATTGTACATTCGAACACGTTTTCAGTCTAACGTCATCAAACGCGGCACTTGAGTAAATAGCTTTCTCATACGTAAATCTTGAGTCAATATGTGATAAACAAGTTCTTTGGACATATTCATAACCTTTGCTATCTCTATCACTTTAATTCGACCGTCGTCCAACACCATTTAGTGAATTTTAGCGATGTCATCGTCCGCGGATGCAATTTTTGGACGTCCCGAACCTTCATCGTCTCCCAACCTGGTATGGCCCCGTTTAAAAGCTGCCAAAATTCCCGGTGGTAAATAATAAGATATAGTCCCCGTACACAGCATTTAACTCATCTTTGATTTGCGTAGGGGTTTTGCCTTTAAAAAACAAATATTTAATGACAAATCGATAGATGATTTTTTTTTTCCATTTTCACAAAAACTCTCGCATCAACTTACTTAAAAAATTTGCTGACAACTACGATTCCAAAATGTCTGAGATTTTGGCGAGTACCTGTAAAAAAATGTACAACCTCATTCCCTAGCTTTTAATGACCAGTGCTGCTAACTTTAGGTTGTGTGTGTGTGTGTGTGTGTGTGTGTGTGTGTGTGTGTGTGTGTGTGTGTGTGTGTGTGTGTGTGTGTGTGTGTGTGTGTGTGTTTATACTTCTAAACATGACACCAAGAGGTCTAGGAGTAATATCGCGATTGCCTGTCGAAGGAGTCATAAGAAAACACATGTAGAAAGGAATCGCATGAAAATAAACAGAGTGTTAAGAGGTTTAATTCTACGAGTATTTATGTAGGTGCATTCAGTGCAAAAGGATTGTTATGAAACTTTTAACCATAAAAAAGTATAAATGAATAAATAGCATTCCCCAAAGTGATCCAGTTAGTATGAGTCTAGTTAATTATGATTTACACTTCTATGAACAAAATAATATAGATCACAGTATTTTTAAATTTCTTATACACTTGTATAGAAATAATTTATAATCTTTCAAAATAATTTTAAAATAGATATTAAACCTAATTTTTTAACTTTTTATCATTAATATTTAAATATAAAAAAACTAATAGTATTATTCCTGAAACTGTGTATTTAGATATTAAATTAATTATTTTATATGATAATAATTATAATATATATATCTACACTCTTGGACAAAACAATTAGCGCCAAAGTAGGAGTCGTCAAAATGAAACGAAATTTTTCATACGTAGTGACTACTTTCATATAAGTAAATGATTAGAAAATCAAAGAAAAAGGATCATTTATTTCAAAGAATAATCCAAAAAAACGAAGGATATAATACCCTGTTGAACCAACTGTAGCGCGAATGTACGATGCGATATGTTCGGGCACTGAGGCACACAAGTTCTGTATGATGTTTTGAGACATTTCGTTCCTTATTTGCTGTAACCTTTCCTCTAGTTCGTTCAAACTCTTGGGATGCCGAAATCGCTGTCCCTAATGATCCCAGATATACTCGGTTGAAGACAAATTTAGGGATCGGGCAGGTCAAGGAAGGGTAGTAACAGTACTGAGACTGTCTTGTGATACCCTTGCCGTGTGAGGCCGAGTATTGTTTTGTAGAAAAATGGCTCATGGGAGTCGTTACACGAGTGGCAACACATGTAGTTACACGATGTCATGGACATATCGCTGGGCTGTCATGGTGCCACGGATCAATACTAGGGGTGACCGTGTATTGTAGGCAATGGCATCCCATACCATCACACCAGCTGTGGGAGCGGTGTGTCGCTGTAAAGCAAAGGCAGGATTGAGGCGTTCACCACGGGATCTCCACGCACGAAAACGATTGTCATCACTGCTGAGATTGAATCTGGATTTGTCGCTAAAGACGACCTGTTTCCATTCCACTGCAGTCCAATTTCCTCGTGCGCGGCACCACTCCAAACGGAGGCGTCGATGGGTGAACGTCAAGGGCAGCGCATGTAATGGGCGTCGCGATCCCAAATGTCCTTCAGCCAGGCGCCTTCGTATGGTTCGAGAAGACACAGGAGGCCCTAGTGAACGTGCTACCTGTGCCTCGATGGCGGCCGATGAAGCCATTGGCTGTACGCGTGCATTTCTTATGATGTGGTGGTTTTCTCGACGATTGGTCTGTCAAGGGTGTCCTAAGCCTGGTCTTCGTGTAAATGACATCTCCCGGATCCACTGGTCCCAAAACCTCCTCACAACACAATCAGAGAGGCCTAATTGACGAGCTAATCGCCTAGCTGACCACCCAGCTGCTATCATGCCGGTGCAACAGCTGCTCATAATGTTTTCGAAAATGGTGTAATGGCATGTCTATCTCAGCTCTTCCTTTGTAAACGATTCCGCACACTCAAACAAGCTTTGCTTACCTGTTTTATACTTCACGGAGAACGACGTTAAAAGCTCTCTACCAGCTATAGTAATACGCAATCACGCTGCATTTCTAATCATTTGTATATCTTCCCGACATGTATCTTCATGTCAAGTTTCGTTATGATCCCGCAATTATTTCTTGGTGCACTAATTTTTTTGTCCATGAGTGTATATATATATACGGAGAGAGATAGTTAAATTTATATTATTTTACTTGATAAATTAGATAATATTACGTTTCAGTGAATAAGACGTTCATTAGGAATAACATTGTTTATATATTTTATTTCTTAGAAATATTTCACATGATTACATCCTACAGTATAAAAGATCAAATTCAATTATAATTTGTTATAATTTAAATTAATTTCACAAAAGTTGTCTAAAAATCTCATATATATATATATATATATATATATATATATATATATATATATATATACATTTCATATCAATACTAATTTTACAAATGATTTCGTTGTATTCATTCAATCAAAAAAAAAAACTCTCAATGTCACTTATAATCATTATTTAAACCAAGAGAAATTATATTTTTTAGTCTACACAAAAATTACTAAAAACATTTCACATCAGTAGAAATACCATATGGTATCTACATTTACAATGGTCCAAATAATGCATATTTTTATCAGTGTTCTCTATAAGTAGTGAATATCACGTTATTTTCGAAAATTTTACTTCAGGTTCTAAATTGTTGATATTATTAAAACTTGAGAAATGTATCATATCAATATTTGAAGTTCATATATGTTTGATAGATAGAGGGAAAATTCGAAAATAATCGGGAATGTGTGGTAGAAATATTGTGTTCAACGAAAAACAATTTCTTCATAAAACCCGCTTAATAAAATCGTGAAGAAAGTTACGTTAGTACGTTAGGTACATTATAAGGAAGCAAATTAATGTTTCTGTGTTAGAACTAAACTAACTACGTTCAATGTGTTTTACAACTTTATTAGCAATCAAAAATACATGTTTGTAAAAAAATATTTATAATCAAGAACGTCTGAGGACATTTAGTTTCTTGTGTTTCGTGTCTTAAGATTTATTCCAATCAATTTTCTAGAAAACTCGAAATTTGTAAGAGAAAATGGTACAAAATATTTTACTAATTTGTGAACAATATTAAGAAGCATAAAATAAAAGGGGAAATTTTCGTAACAGACATCAATCAAAGATGCTTATTGATGTATATTAAAAAACTATAATTCCTTTTAAACGTTTGATCGGAATGCATTTTACAAACTTACATTCTAATGCAATTATTACTAGCGTAAATCATTTTAAATGACAAATGAGATTTAAAAAATGAGAATTGTACTTCTTAGAATAAAATTAATCCAATTATATTATTTAATAAATATTTTTCCAAATGAACGCCTTAAAATTACTATTACTTGAAAATTTAGAAGAAAATATATTACATAGCACGAACTTCTTTTGCATGAAAGCCAAAAATAAATTTAAAATCAAATTTAAATCATATTCATTAATAAGGATAAGTATTGTATATCTATTTTTATTTAAAAATTTCTCATGTGTGTGTTTTGAATTTTTTTATTACATGTTAATTTATAATATACTTCCATTTTTGATATTTATGAGATGCGAGCATATTTCCTATAATCTCACAATATTTTTATTGAAATATAATTTTGGAATATTGTACATTATAAAAGTTGATTTAGTTTACTTGAAAATTTGTTATTGTTTATTATATGATTAATATTTCTTGAAATTATTTGCTAACAATATATGTAAATGTCATATAATGTCAGCTTATTATTTACTTGTAAAAAGCTACATTCATTAAGAAATATAAAAGCAAAATTGTTCAATATATCACATATACTTTCTTAACTTGTACATTTAAGAAATTTGCTTATTTTTTCTTAGTAATTTAGAGAAAACTGTAATATATTTGAAAGATGAGAAAATACAGTCTAATATTTCTAGGAAACCAGTAATATCTATAATCTACTCATTTAAATAATCTTTTTCGAAAGATTGGAAGCAAGCAATAGAATAATAAAGACATTCACGTTCACACCAGTTTTAAAACACGTAGTTTAATTATAACCTTATTATCATTCGCTCGAGTTTTCTCTTTTGCATTGACGTTAGAAAATTAGCGAAAACTCTAATGGAAAACCCAAGACGATATAAAGTGGTTTTAAGCTTCTGCGTTTAATTAGCATAATTAACGAAAAATTATGAGATACAAGTGTAGGCAAAAGATAGAAATCTTCCATAATCTTATGACCATTAAACTTTATTAAGTGAACCCCCAAGTGCAGTGGGTTTAAAAAGTAATGCTTTAAATAAATCAGTTTCTCTTTGAAGTTAGCATTCCTTCCACTCTAATCATATTTTGAAAACTGCTTTAAATTCTTCTCGGAAGTTAAAAATGGGAACTTTCGCTTAGACCTTTTGTTTTCAGTAAGAATTGAAGTAATGACACTTGGAAGTTATTTTAAAAATTTAATGAAGTTTGGGATGAAATGCTTTTAACAAACATTTGTTTAAATTTTCTTTATTTCTTTACAGAAAATTGTTCCATGAAATAGAAATCTGAAAATTGTATTTAAATAGAATTATGTAAAATTGTTGACCCTTTTTTCAAAGTAATTTAAAATAAATGAAATTCTAAAGTAAATTTTGCTTGTGTTGAACTTGTAAATTTATATTTTTTTTGTTTAAAAACTTATATTTGTATAATATGTCCTTAGTTTTTTTTATCAGGAAAAGGGATATTGCTCCAATAAAAGAAAAAAATATTGAAATAAAAAAATTTCCAGTACATTTGTAATTTTTCAAGAAAAAAGAATATAATCAAAACTAAACATTTCTTAACAGTAAATATTTATTTGTCTTCATATACTGTTCAATGGCTCTTTTAAAATGTTTTCTAACGACCAATTTTCGGTAGTATCGTAAAATTAAAATTAAATGTGAAAATATCTCTGAAAAAATATATAATATAAAAGCGAATAGGTAAAAAATTACAAACTTCTTATAACAAATAAAAAACAGGTATAGCAAGCCAAGAAAATGTATAAATATTTTTAAGAAACGATTAATAAAATGACTGTTTTTGTGAAATATAGAGTAGAAATTGGATATAAAATATTCCGTCCTTTTGCATAAGAAAATATTTAACTTCGAGTATTAAAATAATTAGTTTTTCTATTCACAAAAATATCATTCTTCTCATCACGTTATGCTTCTTTGCTACATATACTATTTTAAAATAATAAATATTATACTTGTGAAATTTTCCTTGGTAAGGATTCAATTAAAAATAATTCAAATTTCTTGGGATTCTAAAACGATTACAATACTATTTTAATGGGCACATTTTGATAATAAAATTAATCTATTGATGCGTATTCCATTAACATACTTAAAGTAATTGCGTACATCTTTCAGTGATGTTTTATCAAGCATTTCGCAACTTAAAAATATCAACTAAAAATACTATCCCTCACAAAGATATATTTCAAAATCATTTTATAATATTTATGTCAATAAAAGCTTTATTTCTGTCATATCACTTGCAATAGATATTAAGTTTAGAAAAATATGTTCAATGTAGTAACAAAAATAACTTTATACAAGTTAAATCAGAAAGCAATGAAGAATTTCAGTCTTTTAAATCAATAGATTACTATATGCGAATTTTTTTAAGTTTAAGTTTAATTTACATTAGCTTTGCTTATTCATATAATCGAAAAAGTGAAATATATAATACATCAATTACGTAATGGAAAGCAGTTAAATTGAGCTAAAATACACTGGTATTCAGAGAATTTTCCGATTTCGTCGATTATCTTTAGAACTACTGGACAGATTTTAATGAAATTTAGTGTGCTCATAGAGTTGATATAATACCAAAAATAACTATTCAACAGTTATAATAAATACGTTTGATCGTGCGTAACACTCATCAGAGTCGAAAGATATAAAACGGCAGGTGCAGAATAGAACAAAAAAAATGGATTAATAGGGGATTGGGCCCCCTTTTACACATATACAAGCCTCTCACCGTGACTTTATTCTGTAAATAAGGGAATTTATGAGTTCCTGTGGCAATTAAGTCCCACTGGTTCTGAAACGTGATTTTCAAGTCTTGGATGGTTCTCTAAAGGGGCTCGCGAATTGTATTTGCCCTCCCTAGAGCGTTCCAGGTAAACTCTATAGGATTGAGGTCTGGATATCTGGATGGCCAGTACATCGGCTGAATATTCTCACTTTCAGAAATTCATCGACCAAAGAAACTTTATGTGACCTCGTGTTGTCGTCCATTAAAAGGAAATCACTACCAATTGAACCCTTGTAAAGGCGGACATAGGATTACATAACCTTAACCTTATACCTATCAAGAGTCTCAGTGTCTCTTTCAAATACATGGAGGTGTGTGCGGGCATCCAATGCGATGCCTGCCCTGACGATCAAGCCTAGGTTTTCGTAATTGTCGATTTCTTATACATTGGAGGTTAGGTAGCGGATCTATGATTCTCTCTATATGAAATTACGGCAAAAATCACAGATTAGGAAGAACTGTGACTCATCAGTAAAGATAACGGTCACCCATTGATTCATGCTCCTATCGGTATGATCCCTGCATCATTTTAAGCTGACTCTCCTGTTCGCAGAACTGAGCGGGACGAAAGCAACAAGTCATCTTGCAAACAGGCCTCTCTTATGAAGCCTTCTGGAAACGGTCACCCTAGAAACTCGGGTTATTGTGGCTGCATACAACTCATGAAAGATATTAGAAGCTGTAGCATCTCTGTTACACCTCGCTGTAATAGGCAAATGGTGATATTATCTGGCCGTCAAGGCTCTTGGATGACCTTACCCAGGTTTTCTCAAGACGGATCCGGCATCCTTAAACTAATTCCGTATGTTGGACACGAGGCTGGGAGTTAAATCGAATTTTCTGTAAATCTGGATTTGAGACTGGCTTGTGTTTTGCTTACCCACAATTCGCCACCTCATTCCGTCATTTAAATGTTGGTCGTTACTCCATAATACTGCTTGAATTTTAATTTAAACAATGGAGCAAAATAGCAAAAGAAATTTCTGCGAAATGTGCTAGCGAACAAAATGCGGATTTTAGCACGAGCGGTAATAAATCCTGTTTTTCGACTAGCTCCGCCCCTATACACGTATACGTTAAGGTATTTGACGTACAAGATTTACATCTTTGTATCGAAATATTATTTTTACATTTCGTTCAATTATTTTCATAAGATTCTATAAAATATGCAAATTCTCTTCATTTTGAACATCATTGTATATTTGAAGACCGGAATCTTGAAATTTAATTTATTCCTTCTTTGTTTTTGAGAAAAGGTGAGTTAAGACGATTAATTTTTCATTTAAAATGACAAAATTAGTAATTTTCTTTTTTAAAATATTGTATTGATTTCAATAGTGAAAGATACTTTTTTTTTAAATAATCGCAGCAAAAATGTAACTTTTCAAAACATTTTAAACGCAAGTGAAAATAACTTAAGTGGGACATTGACAACATATTTCTATAAATATTTAATTATATCAAAAATAAGAACAGCAGAGAAATATGTTTATAGATTTATTGAGAATGAAATATTGATTTTTTGTTTATTGGGTTTTTACTCATAAGAACAGTCAGAAAATTATCCACATTTAGGGTAATTTGTAACAATTAGAAGAAAAAAGAATTAGATAACTAAAAATAGATAATAAAAATATTTCGATCCAAGCTATATAAAAAAAATAATAACTTGATAAAAATGTTTATTTTTGAGATATATACGATACATACGTTTCCAAAATATAAAACGAATAATAGTTCTCTCAATGCATCTTATGTGTTTGCTCTAGCCAATGTTGTTTACTAACAATTTCTTCCTGAGAAAAGATATCGAAAATTGAGGAAATACGCTCTTTGGTTTGCTCCTCATATGTTCGTTAAATCACATATGAAGACTTCATGTGCTCTAACATATTTTTCAAACATACAATTTTAGGAGTTTTGAGAATAAACTGTACATTTATGTAATACTTCTTTTCAAGTTGGAACATATGCTTCTGATATTTTAGAATAGGAATACATTTTTTTTTATTTTCAAAAACAACAGATATAAAAAATAGAATTTTTATGTTAAAAAAATTTGTAATCCATATGCTGTAAATTATATAACTTACTCATTATTTCAATTGATGAGTAAAACGTAAGATTTCAAATAACGAATAAAATGTAAGATTTTCAATAATAATGAATAATATGTAAATATAATGAGTAAGACAATAGACTAATGAATAAAATGAAAGACGATTGCTTTTTTTGCGAATAATGAAGGGAAATGCAACTATAATAAATAGAATAAAGTAACTTGACTTGATGTCTCATTAACTGTATGTGGAAGTATATACATTGTTTGTGAATAATTAAGCTGAGTGTCAAATTTAAGAGTGCAGTCATGATGATTAAAAAGAAAGCGAAACTAAACATATCCAGAAAGAATTATTTATGAATTTAACGAATATGCTTTGCACAAAAAATAGGCACGCTTTCTAATTAGCAAGTAGTATCACACTTATCAACCGTCATATAACCAAAATGATTAAAAAAGATATACAACCAAATGCTGTATTGTATTGACAAGGATAAAGTGAGTTAAATCGGAATTGTTTTGTTCACATACCTTAATAACAGTTGGAAATTAAGTCCATATAATGTAGGATAATATTATGTACATTTATTATATACAGTAACATATTTTTCATGAAACTGAGTATTGAAGATTCAGTTGAAATCGTTATTCTCCTATATAACTCTACTAAAATATAATTTCTCTTGTATAATACAGTATAAAAATCTTGGTATGCTTCGTTCAGTTACGTATTGCTATGGTCAACCTTTCTTTTGCCCATTCGTCAGGGTTCAACACCCATTTGCAATGCAAATTACAACTCTCTCTCCCTCCTTGGTGTCAAAACTATCAACACGAACACTAATGTATTCATCAAAAAATAAGTTAAGGAAAACTCAATCATTAAACACAGGAAAGAAAAGGACAATATTAAATTTTTTGAAGGTGGTTAGAATAAATGACAAAATTGATACATATGTATCCTCAATGGACTCTAAAGGATAACAGTTTATGTTATTAGAAAAAAAGATGTTCATCTTTTCCATTCTAATGTTAAAATAATGAT
>BMAW01089895.1:78538-90545 GCA_019974015.1 Nephila pilipes
CTGATTTCTGAAGACTTGTACAGGCTGTAATAAAGCCTTTGTCTAAATGAATGTTTCTAAAATTAATCTTTATCAGCTCATATCTGGCAATTTAAGATTTCGATAATCTAAAATTATTTTACAACACCTACTGTATTTCAGCATTCCACACACACTACACACACACACACACACACACACACACACACACACACACACACACACACACACACACACACACACACATTTAGTATTTATTATACAATTCATAAAATCTGAAACACTTTTTTTGAAAATCATTTAGAACAAAAATAACAACTAAAGAAAACGTTAAAGTAGCATGTAACTGAACGAAGTATACCAAAAATATATTTTTAAATAAAAACTATCAAAATAAATACTATAATGAGAAAGGCCATAACATTACTGAAACACAAATTAAACATAATTATATTGATTATAAACTGATTCAAAACCATCTATTAAAAATTACAATTTAGTTCTTTTCATAGTTTCGATCTGCACCAAAAGTATAAGAAATCTCAAGAGAAAAAATTTATGTACAAATTTTCAAATCTCTATCTATATTGATTTAATGATTTCCTGAATTTTTCTTTAACTATGTGTCAAATAACATCATTGATTCCCAAAACTTAAAACAGATTTTTTTCAGCTACTTCTTTTCCTGAGTGTTATGTGTTTAAAATTCTATGGATTTTAGTAATCTTTATAAGGTTTCGAGTTCTTTTTCTGATTATTTTGTACAAATTTTGATATCGAAACCGGAATAAAAATTTCGGTATGTAACTAGTTATTTTTATATATCTACATAAAAATTAAATATATCTGGAGGTTTTTTTATTTATTTTATTACGTCTCAATACCTCAACCATAAATAATACTGGTACAGCTAAATACATGCACAGAATTGGTAGAAGTTCTCAAACCAAATTGAAAAAGAAATTATTATCAAAATGTGTAGAAATAGAATTAACCTTCCTATATTGAAATATTTTGAATGAATTGGTATCTTAAATAATCCTATTTATTTGAAATAAAGTGCTTTTCATACTTCGTGTGTTCTTAAATATGATGAATATACTTTTCTATCTAAACATTTAAATTAGTAAAAGGTACAGAGGGGAATTGTGTGCCTCCTTAATTTTTCATTGAACTTTGTCAAATGCGTTGAATTGTTTCACACAACTGGTTAGTTATTATTTACTGCTATATGGTGGCCAGAAAATCAAATTAGTTTTGTGAGTAATTTAATAATTTTTTCTTGTTAGAGTTGTAATAAGGTAGAGAGTAATTCCTAATAACATTATTAAATATTTATTTATTTCCTTTAAATATAATTCTATATTATTTGTTTCAAATATATAAAGAAACTACTTAACTATGTTAATTTTGAAAGGATAATAACATGTATTATAACATCTTGCAAATTTAATTTAGTTAAAATATCTTACGATTGTTTCAAAATAATAATTAAAAGAATGAACATATAATAATGGGTTTTTATTTTAAAAAAAAAAAAATATCATAGTTATATTGAAGCATGCTAATATTGTCATAGGAATGTACCTCAAAGTACATTAAAGCAAAATATAGTAATAAATAATAATTAAAAACAATTAAAGGAACCTTTTAAGCTATGTTTCATTTCTTAAATTTTTAATAATTTTTTCAATCCATATCACTATGTATTTGGAATTAAAATTCTAATTGATAAATCAAGATATATTTAACAATTTTTTGAGTTTTCAGATATATCAGAAGCTTTAATTTAAATTTTTATTTTCAAGTTAAAGCCTTCTGTATACAAACGTAACGTAACAACAAACTTTTACATATTTTACTACGTGATTTCCAGAAAGATATGCACCTTGTTCGAAAGAAATCACTGATGTTGAGCACATTATAAAAGATTCAAATTTTAATTAAATTGGAGTCTTGCATAAGACAACGTAAAATCTCCTGAAATGAATAAACTCCTACGCTTGTTTTTGTTTTTTTATTTGAAAGGTACTGCAAAGCAATTTTAATTTTGAAAGCCAATTTGAATAGTGTAGTCTGTTGGCTCAAATATTTACCAAGTAACCCTACCTTGTGAAATCTTTAGAGTGAAAGACTGGATTTCTTCCTTTGCACTCTTATATCAACAGAATTTTTAAACATTTTCTGATTAATCAGTAAAATGGAAACTGAGATAGGGCTCTTTTAAATCATTCATTATAAAACCTATAGATAATGAAGATTTGTGTAATCTAATTTAAACATTTTTAAAGACAAGAATCATCAATTATTTCAAGTAAGAAAAGAATTACGTGAAATCTTTTATAATTAAAAATGTGTATTAGCTTTTTTTTCATAAATATGCATTTATTTAATTAATTAAAGGGTGAAATAGACACGATTAAATACTGATAAAATTATGCGAATAACATGAAATAAAATATTATGTACAAATGATTATATGAAGATCATAGGTAACATATAAGTGCTATTTGCCAAATAGTTACAAAATTAAATTTAATCTTTCATTAAATTAGTTGATGTTTTGTGTTTAAAAATCCAACTGTTTTATTTATATCTCATAGAATTCAATGCAAATGAAAGAAATAATGTTACATATCTTATTTTAATATTTCATACATATATTTATGATCACTACTAGTTTTTCTATATATAACATTTTACTTATCAATAGCATCTTAAAACAGCTTTAAATAACAATTTGATTAAAATGTTTCTTATAATAGTACAATAAATTTACTATAATTCATATAAGATTTCATTTTATGTATTATAATGTTACAGGGAAAAAATTAGAAAAATAATTTTAACTAATTATTTATTTACAGAAGAGCATTCAAGCAATAATTAAAAACATAATTTAATTGCTTTCCTTTTGGTGTTTCAATGATATAATTTTGCTTCTTTTCTTCAATATGAAATAT
This sequence comes from Nephila pilipes, assembly GCA_019974015.1. Taxonomy (NCBI): domain Eukaryota; kingdom Metazoa; phylum Arthropoda; class Arachnida; order Araneae; family Nephilidae; genus Nephila; species Nephila pilipes. The sequence continues at coordinate 81,481 of BMAW01089895.1, forward strand.
ATAAAATATATTTCATTTTGCTTTCCACGTTTATGCTTTGTAATTTTGATCTTATATTTATTTGAATTATTTTTATAACGTGTTTATGTATAGTTCGATATATTTAAATTAAAATGATATATTTAAAGGGATATAGTGTGTATCTCTAATGGAAATGTTCTTGAAAATATATTTAAAAATTATTTCTCTCTCTCTCTCACCTAATTTTTTTAATAAGTTAAAGGGACTAAAATTTTAAAAATTAGAATGGTTTTTTTAAAAAAAATGGTTATTTTATAGTTAAGTAACAGTAGAAGAGAGTTTAAAATCTTTCATATTTTTCACCTAAAATATTTAAGTAACTATTGTGATGATATAAACGCTTTTCTTCCTTCTTGCAGTAAACATTAATTTAATTATTGATAATTTGTTTCTTATCCAACTTTGCTTAAAATTTTAAACGTTAAGAAATATTTTAATTTCTCAAAAGTATGAGACATTTTCATTCCTAGCTTAGGAGTAACGGAAAAATTCTAGATTTGATATGATAGTCATGATATTATAGTATGAGGTTTATCGTGAGAAAAATTACATATGTTATTACACTGTCATTTGTCTTATTAATTTTAGTTAAATAATGTCAGTTTTTAGCTTGTAATACTTCCATAACAATTATTCGATAGTGAATTTTCATCTTATGTCCTAGTTAGGAAACTTTTTTTAGTAAAAATATTAAGATATACAATATTTTTGGGCTGGATTGAGCGTTTTAATTAATACATTCATGGAAAATATCATACATAGTATTCAATTAATTCATTAAAGTTCCTCATCATTAAATTTTATCAATTTAGTTCATCATTTTTCACTTTAATTCTACGGTTCTGCCAACTCAGTGAACTGGAGTGAACGTCGAAATATGTTTTATTATAGGAGAATTAATATTTCCGTAGAGTTTGCAGCACAACTACATATTTCAAAATGTTCTATAATAACACAACCATTTTTAAACGTTTCTTTAAATTTATTGTTTTTTTTTTCTTTTGCAATGGAATAGTATGACAGATTTAGAAATTTCTGCGTTAAAAACATGATAAATTATTGTAGAACTGTTATCATTAATAAATATATTTTTTATATTTATCGCTATAATTTGGTCTTTTTCAAACTATTTAGGTTATTTTAATGATCAATTTGGACAATTTTAATTTATCGTTTGGCTTAAATGATGGTATATCATTAATATCTATAATCATATCACTTATGATGATTATTCATAGTAACTCAATATTTTTTATGAAATTTGAATTACAATATTTTCAAGCGAGTGTCGGGGCTTACAAATTTTCGGTTACTAAAGGAAAAATGAATTATTGAAGAAAAATGAACTTTATTTTTTAAAAAATTCTGAAACAAAAAAAGAATCTACGAACAAACAAGTATTGATCTTTTCCAGCAATTTGTACTCAAATTTGTCATTACATATTGCTATTGTTTTGGGTAAAATTCCTTTAAATTCTTTCAAAATTCTCAAATTATTTTGATTTAAAGTTATCTACTTAATTAACATAGAACATAAATGGATAGGGATAAATAGACTTTTATATAAACTAAATACTAAGAGCTTCTTAAGCTCATAAATTAATCTGCTCCAGTTCTACTTGAACGGAAGAACATTCCCAATCAAATTGAAACCAACCTCTCAACCAGTGAAAATATTTAAAGTGTTTCACAGGGAAGTCTCTTAGTCTTGTTAGTTTCAATATATACTTTAATAAAAATCCGCAATGCTTATTAATAAATATAAGTAAATACAAAGACAATAATGCTGTGCTGACGATTTTTTTGAAATCCAAAATTAGTCTTTTTAGTACTATATAAACGAACCACTCCTAATAAAAATTTTTGAATCTTAGAAAATAAAAATATTTTTTGAAAATTCACCTTAAATCTATTTACAAAAAAAAGAAGAATTATCTATCCCCCCTTTCTTTATAACTCGAAGATTACGAGTTCACAAAATTAAAATTATCTAGGAATTAAATTACCCAATTTTAAATTATTTACCCTTGATAAAACTTTCACATAGAAGTAATAAGTAAACGAGAAAACTATATCCCTTAATTAATTCGCACTCCGCAATGATTTAAAAAAATCATGCTGATTCTCCATTAATCCAGTAATTGTATAAGGATGTCAAATAGGGGTATACACTGTGAAAACTAATATAAATATATTTGAAACCATTCAAATATAATTCTAAGAATGACAATCAAGATGGATTATGTGAAACAATGAAGGAACCAAAGTTCTTAAAATAAATACCTTTGGAAAACACATTCCTAACTTTTGATGAAAATTCTTAAATTCCTTTCTTATATTGGTAATATCAATGAGCAAAATTTAAAAATATACCAGGTTAAAATAAAAACTGAAAGTCCCAGGAATGTATTTTTTTCTTTATTCATTTTAGCCTCTTAATTCTATTTTTAAAATATCTCTTAATTTTCTTAAACTACGCTTTAAGTTAACTTAAATTCGAAAGAACAAATAAATTTTTAACTCTTTAGTTTTCTTGATAAGTCATATCCATCTCTGAACTGAATATTGCTAACTTCTCATTAATTCATAAACAAACTCAACGTCTGATATCAATACTATAACTATAAATTTTCCATGCATTACTTTCGAATTGCATATTTATTTGTACACAACCTGCAATTCCAAAAATCTATCCTTTACACTAAATGGGCAACCAAAGAGCCATCCTCTCCACCAATCAAAATACACCGCCACTCATTCATGTATAGAACCCTCCACTTCTCTATAGCTTCTAGTGCTCTTTTTTAAGATTCAAATGACCATATCAAATAATTATAACTTTTATTTAAAAAAATATTTGTTACAAGTTACACCCAATGTTATGAAACTCAAAAATGTAAAAATTTTAGTGGGGTAATTTTTCATGATATGATTTAATTCTATAATACATAAACTCTCCGAATTAAGATAAGAATAAAAACTAAATACCTATTTTGACAAAGTATAACAAATGATGCAAAACAGAAATAAAAGTTTCAGAAGTATTGTTCGATTAAAATAAACATGTAATGTCTTAAACAGAGTCAAAAAAGTTAAACTATATCTTTCAAATACTTACATAAAGAGGAGTTACATAATTACTTCTTATCATCAAAGTTATTTTAGCCTAATATCTTAAGATAAAATGCAAATTGGATTTTTTTTTCAAATAAAAAATTTAAGTATTTACATCAAGGAGCAGTTCAAAAATTTGAAAATTGTCCTTTAATTCGAAACGATGATTTCAGTATATTAATTTTAAATTAAAATTTCTAAACAAAGATAATTAGGGGGAAATTGTATACGCAGTCCAACTACTTAATTCCGCACTTCGAAAATCTCTATGCATCAAACTATTTTCAGAAACATTGATTTTTCAAAATAAAAACGGTTTCTACATAAAGATTAAAAATTTCCATACATCGAATAATTTTTTTAGTGTAAACACGGTGATGATCGGGGGGGGGGGGGGGCCCCCCACAACAAGAACTTAATCGAGACTCATTACCCCCCCCCCAATCACGATATGTTGGAGGACTTCTTTGATTAACATGAATCCGAATCTGCTGATGATAATTAAGCTAAATTAACTAAAGCACCATTAATAACCAACAAGTAAAGGAAGTTATTCCAAACGGTTCGAAATGGCTTTGAATATATTCCGAACAACCTTGAAGAAATATTTATCTCTCGGAGTAAAAGTGTGGCTGCGATCATGGTCTTTGACTTGCGGCAAGCATTGTTTTCGTCAGGCTGTGGATTCGAGTCCTGATGAGACTAAAGACTTCCATGTAACGGAGATGATGCACAATAAATCGAGTCAAGCTCCCAAGTCCACGTGGTGGGGAAGTGCAAGCTCAAATGTCCTCCTCGTCCTCCTGACCAAGATTACAATTTCCATCACCATTTGCCCTCGTATTCCTTCTCAGGGACACGTAAATATATATAAGCAATGTTCAAAAAGATATTAGCCAACCATTTTTTTCCAAAAATATATTTAAAGTTTCCCTCCATTTTCCGCAAAGAAAATTAATTTTTCATACATTCTCAGCAAATTTGTAAATTGCAAGCATAAATACACATTTTTTTTTAAAAAAAATTGCTTTTACAATTTAATGTTTTAAATATTCTTTATCTCAAAAACAAAAGCAATACACAGTTGATTTTTATGTTGAAAACTTTTCTGTAGATATCTTTATAAATCGACATTTCTATTTATGAAATTTATTTTCCGATATTTTTGTGTTGGATATGTAAGGGTTCGAATATATATGAAAAGATTAGTTGATTAAAACAGAAAAAAGCAATGTACTAAAATAGAATAAACTCTGTGCATTAGTTTAACCAGAATATGATATTAGAAGAAGGAGAATTTTGAGATTTGAAAATTTCTATTCCATTATTTTGCATTACGCGAAGAACAGTCATAAAGTGTAAGCGCCAATCCTTTATGGTGTAAAGAGACTCTCTAACGGTTGCCAACTCTACCGAGCTAAAGTCATATATCTTAAAACAACCATTTATTCTTGCACGCGTCGTGGCATCAGATTGAAACAAAACAAGATTCTCTCAGAAAGCAACTGAAGTGGTAGCAAACTTTAAATGGCCATTCATACTTACTTCTCTGCTCCCCACTTTTGCTACTAGCAAACTGGTGCTGACCTCTGGTGGGGGATGAGTAATGGGATCCGTTAATGGACTGCTTTCCGCTCAAGGACTTCTGAGATACCTCAGACATGAGTAAAGAGTCTGCTGCCACCTTCTGGGAATCATATTCTGGAAAGGAAGTCAAACACAACGCTGGTATAGAAGTAAATTTAAAATATCGTTCTTGAAATTTGCTGTGATAATGAACATTTTAGATGAAAGGACATGTTTCATTTAATACAAAGGAATGTTTAATGACACAGAATAATTACTTTTGATATTTTTTTAAAATAATATCTTTTCATGTCAGTTTAAAAAAGCCACATTTATTGATTTTTTAAAATTATTATTAACACAAGATTTTTGTAAACTTGATCCATGTATGCAATTTCAAACATGAATTTATATTAATTATTTTAAAATGGAGAAAACTTATATGAGTAAAAGAACATTTCAAATAAATGAAAGATTTCAAAGTTAATGAGTTTATTATAGCAATTTTTACTGGTACGAATTTGTTTTATATATTTATTCAGAAATACACTAGATCTTGTTACTATGCAGAGTATAATTACCGCATAAATGAAACTCATAAAAACAATTTGAAATTTCATAAATGGATATTAAATATATTGTTTACAGTATATTTATGAAAAATATGTAGAATTAGGAACATCATTAAAAAGTTCCACGTAGAAAATGTAACTCAAAACCTTCACGGTGTAATTAAAAATTGATATTCAAACAAGGAAAAAATTAATTTACACTTGAGAATATTTTTACCTACACATAGGATATTGGGTAAACCAAAATTTCACAATGTACATCTATTAATTATTTAAGGTAGTTAAGAACGTGGATTTCCCTTTGGATAATTGATTCAAAATCACTTTCGTTGCTTGAAGATCTACCTCGTACTCGATCAGAGTTGACATTTTTGGTGATCAGTTTTTCACTTTAGCTGCTTGATCAATTGCTTGTATATTTCGCGGTACTTCACTTGAATAATTTTAATCTAATCTTCATAAATACGGTTTTATCTATTGGAAGAGATATTCAATTCTACCTAATTCACTTAGAGATTCTAAAGTATTAGTTGAAGGGGGGAATGCGATAGAAGCCACTCTATAAAGTAATAAAATTGGTGATGCAATATAAACAAACTTTTATAATATGATGATGTAATATCTGGTGGCCATCGATCACTTTCTTTTTTTTATTACTTTTTATTCATATAAGGCATTTTGACGGTCTTTTTTATAAACTGCATTAACATTTCGTACAAAAAATCATACCAAAAAGTGAACAGGTTTGAATGTATTCAATATAATGAAATATGAAAAAGGTTTTGAATGTATTTCAATACATATGCCTTAATAAATTTAAATTAAAATAAACGAAAAAATCAACTTTTATTGAGTAAGCAATAGTTAGAAATGTGCAGATGTAAGCAAGAATAATTAAAATATTTATCTTTAAAGCATGCTAATATGATTCTAAGTATTACATTCAAGGTATTTAAAGAGATTATTAAAAAAAAGGGAGGGGTTTTCACAACAGTAATGCAAGATCGTATTTCTTATTATTTGAGAATCTATGTTATTTCATTTATTATATATATTTGTATCACCTAAATTTTCATAAATTTTCATCATTTTTAACTTATTTTTTCACATGAAGAATTTTATGTAATTTCTTTCCGATTCTTAGTTGTTGATAGTTATTGTAATTAAGAAAAATTACAATTAAAATATTCATTTTCATTATTAAAGCCTTAAAATATATAACTTAAATGAAAAGAAATGCTTTTGAAGTAAATCAATCAAGTATTTTATAGCCAAAAATTTAACGTCATACAAATTAAGTTTTTTCCCTAAGTCTCTGAGTAGAATATGAATAGAAAAAAGTCTTAATCATTTTTAAGAAATCAAAAACTAAAAAAATCTCTTACAGTTAATATATTTTTATTTCCAATAAGTACAAAAGAAACATTACCAGTTTTTCAATCTTTAATGATCCAGAAAAAATTTTAGTTTTTATTTATGATGATCACAAAAAAATGAGAATAATTAAGACCAAGTGAAAAAAATATTTTCAATCTAACACATTTTCATAAAGTTAAAAAATGTATTGTATGAATAAAGAATAAAATGAACGTTAGGAATAATGATATAAAGAACTGTCAGTTCATATATTAAAAACTATTTAACAAACATTCAATGCAAATTTTTAATGATCTTTTTATGAGCCATTTCTTAAAAAAAAAGGTAAGAAAAAAATGAAATACTTTTAAGAACTACTATTTTGTTCTGATCCGTATTTTGTGATGGAGAATTAAAACAAATTGATTAAAACAAACTTAAGCAACTTTAACAAATAAAAAAACTCTGTTAAAAGTACTTCAATTAAGAATTGTAGTTTGAAAAATGTGTTGCAGTGGTAAAGTAAAAGATAATTTTACAAAAGAAGACTTTTTATTTAAATTATTCTTACTGTAAATTTGAGGTATTTTGCTAAAATGAAAGTGTTAGAAGTGAATAAAAACTTTATAAGAAGAAAAAGTTTTACAATTCCTTCCATCAAACAAAATAATTCCAACTTAGAAATAAGCATATAATAGCCTTATATTTCCGGTGGAAAAAATCACTCTTAAGTTATGTGACCATGAATAAAGGGAAACATATGATCAAAGTAAGACATTAGGGAACTAAAAAATAGTTCTCAACAGAAAAAATATATTTATTTGATAAAAATTCTCTTCAAAGTGTCACTTGTTATTTTTGTAACATTAGTCATGTTTCTAATATAAAAATTATAAAAAAATAAATTGGGTTGAGACGTTAGCAAATTTCACGGAAATTATGCATTTTAATCCCTTTTGGACAACCCTTTTTACAAACTGGCATATTTATCATTAAATGAATGTGATCACATCAAATATTCCATAATCGTGTATGAGTCTCATATGTGTGAATAAAATTTACTCATAATAAGGGATTATGTAGATTTTTTTCAGTAATATACAGACATACATGTCAATACAAATAATTTTCATTCTAATTTTTAAACGAAAAATTGTTTGAAACGTTTCTAGATTATTTTTAAATAAAATGTATCTTTAATTACAAGTTAAATGCATTTTTTATCAATTTACATATCGTACCATTTAAGGCTTTATAGCGAGTTTCATAAACTGCTTTATGTTTAGAATAATCGATGTTAAAAAAATTCAAGGAAGAAAATTATTTTTTATTTTACTTGTTACTTGATCTATTAGAAATTACATAATATGAAAATAACTCTTGAGCTTTTGAACAAAGACATCTTAAGATTTAAACTATTGAAATTGATTTAATTTAAGACGTAGGCTACAGAAACTTTATTTAATCGAGCAGGGGGTGGATCTAAGTTTCATTTAATAATTTTTCAGGACTAATATTCCCATAAAACTAAAACATATTCACTAAGAAAATGAATTTTATGTTATTTGAGAAAACGCACATGCATATATATATGTGGGGGGTGGGGGTGGGGGTGTATAAATATATATATATATATATATATATATATATACAGCCTATTTAGATAAATTACTCACGCGGAAAAGCTCAAAGATATCAATAATAAATTTTTATTTCATTATAAATAAAACAATGTATAAAATTTCCTGTACACTTTTAAATATGAGCACCATATAAGATAAATTTAATCTAATAATTTGTTCAATTTTCCTAAAATTCAAATCAAAACTATTGTATTTATAACATTTAATATAAATAAAATATATAACGGAAAATATATGCATATCCTTGAATCAGAAAAATTATGTGTAATTTTTCTTCTAACTGTATAAAATAAGAGGATCATAGTCATTTTTCTCACTTCGTTTAGAAACATTTTATTTCGTTGATTAATATCCAATGTATATCCCCTTGTGATACTACATTCATTTTTCCGTAGTTGATATATTTATCCGTTGGTACATAATTCCCCGTATTTGGTACATAAATATATATGAGAAGAGTTGATAACTCCTTATTAGAAGAATAATTGATATGATTAACCAAGAGTTAGAACTGAAGACCCGATGTTTTTAAGGAGGCAGCGTCATCAGACAGACTTGAAAAGGTTTGCGAAATAATGTAAACGAAATAGAGAAACTAATAAAAGAAGAAAAATATCAACGTTTCCCGGACGATGTTCATCACAATTTTGTTCAATGTGAAAGAAGTGAATATTACCCTGTTGTAAATAATACAATTGTAATATTTAGTGTACACAACATCACCAAATTTAATTACACTATCAAAAATGCTTGTCGCCACTTCTAATCAGACATCAAACAGCACGTATTTCGT
>BMAW01089895.1:90945-104835 GCA_019974015.1 Nephila pilipes
TGTGTGTGTGTGTGTGTGTGTGTGTGTGTGTTTATTCCATTGTAATTATTTTAATATTCCATTGCAAATCTAGAATACTACATTTACAATGGAACCTAAGGTCACAATAAACCCTGAATAGGGAAAAGCATAGAATAAGATGTGCATTTTAAAATATCAAGGTAAAATGACATAAAAATAAAATTATTATAATTTGTTCAAACCCTATATTGACATCAAAAAACTACTCAAATCAGATGCCCAATAATATTGGCAAATGGGACGTTGTATAATTCTTACAAATGGGTGAAAGTGTGGGGCAAAATATCAAGAAATCATGTTAAAGTGTTTATCCTCTATACTGCAACATAGATTCTTGCTAAGAGATCTACAGAACTACCCTGAAAGGACTCATGCAATATTGTGGATGTCTTAAGCAATTTACTGGGAACAGAACAAAAGAAAGGATATTTTCATTTCAATCAAAATACTCTGTTTATTGCTGAAATGTCTACCACAAATGCTTCTCTATCTTTCAAAGTGAAATGCTACCCTAAATTCCATAGAAAATGGATTTCATCTGGACGAGTACAATCCAACTTCTTATTTTTTCATAACCCTTTTAGAACATCCTTCATATGTATGTGTAATGAACTCATGTTATCACTTTATTTACTTTATTTTAGTTTACTTTCTCTGCTTAACACCAAATCAAAATGGGCCGATCTTCCTCTCATAAATTATAGAGCTTCATTCTAGCTATAAAATATATAAAATATGCGTTTTATAGAATCGCGCGTGTTGTGCTGCTTTTAAATGTGGGAAAAAAAATTCTCACTTCCCCATTCTACTCAGGTATAAAAGCAGGCACTAACTTTTAACGATGCATTTCTTTTCTTTCCTTTTTGAGTATGATGTGTGTGGTTTTGTGCTTTTTTGAAGTTTTTCTCCAACATGTAGTGTGCGCTGCCTGTATTAAGAAAATGTCCCCCGTTTTGAAATAGAATATTTTTTGCAGAACAATAGATCTGAAATCAATGTTATAGCTTACATTTTAATGATTAAACTATCTTAAATTAAAGGGAGCATGCAAATCCTATCATATGTATGTATATATACATGTACATTTTTGAATATATTGTATTCATATGAAAAACACTAAAAATTATATATGGAATATGTATCTATATTCACCACACACCTCTTACTAATTTTTTTCCTAATTTATACATATAATATGTAAATTCACGTTATCTAACATTCCATACAAAACTTAATTTACAAAACATTACTTTCCTCCCTCTATTAACATTCAAGACACTCTTCATCTAATATTTCTGACGTTATGTGGGTATTAATGATACAAACTCGATTATACTAACACAGAGTGCTTAAAACCTACACGTATCTCTTCTAACAAACGTAACACAGCTCCGTGTAGGTGAAACTAATTGGGAATATCCAAGCTACAACTAATCAAGCTCGCGACATTCTTACCACACCATGCTTACAACATTCGTAGCACTTGATAATTTGCTTTCGTGCGTGCATGTAGCTTCCTGAAGTTGCTTTAATGAGCATAATGATTTAATGAGTTTATTCGAATTATACCGTTTATTCACTTTTGCATTTTGTGCTCTAAGTCACGCCTAGTCTCTTCAGAATATAGAGAATTTCAAAGTTTCGTTGAACCAGTGTACATTTATTTTGGCATAACTCTCAGCCCACAGGCGAAAGATGTTTGGGATATGATTTAATTTTCGTCGCGTCATTATAAGCAAAATGCTAGAATTGTTTTAGGGTAATTATGGTGATATATCATATTTCTAGATTAATTAGTTAAAACTGAGAAACAGACATGGATTTTTAGCTGCCTGGAACATAATTTATTATTGGTTGTTTTTAATTTTCCCACAGTAGTTATAACATTTTATTCGATTTTTTGGAACAAAATATAGTTGTTTAAAGTCATTTCACAATCCTTTTCTAAGTATATGGAACATGCAATATATATATATATATATATAGGAAATGTTTCTTTATATTTGTTTTTCTGTATTAATATATACGTATATATGTCTGTTAAAATTTCTTTGATGCAAGAACTCTTCATTTTCAAGTACTCTTAAATGACGATCACGTACGATACGCGATACTTAAATAATGCATTAGCCCATAATATCCACATAAGAGATTTCAAATTAATTTCATTTTAAATATGCAGTTATCTTATATTCATCTAAATAATGGTTTTTGTCTCACACTGTGTAGCCAAGGCAGAGAAATGGTAACGGCTGCGAATTCAAAGCCGGGATTGTTTCCATAGTATCTTGGGATAGAGATTTAAGACCTCTACGAACCCCCTTACCTACCAAGATTATGTACATTGAGCCAATAGAGACTTCAAGATTTCCTGTTGGTGTGATGCGGGCATTTGGAGAGGAGGGGTCAACCCAGGTGTGTGTTCTCGTTACTTGACCGAACTTCAAAATTACAATATCCATGGTCAATAACCCTCGTGTTGTTTCAAAGTGTGACGTTAACATACAATCAATTATCTTAAGGTTATTTTCTACCTGCCATTTTAATTTCGTGGACGTAATGTTAATCCTATGAAATTTCGACTTTAACTGTCAAATGTTTACTATTTGATCAATTTGAATGCAATAAAGTGCATCTGAAAGAGCAAAAATTAATGAATGCTTTTGTGAAATTGCTTTTTGTTGCTATTTTTTTAAAGTATTTTTATTCATATTTTAATTATTCGTTTTTGTCAGTTTCCTGGTCTTTAAGATATGTTTTAAATTATTTTTATTTAAATTGAAGGAAAAAAGTAATTCCACAGAAGCATTTATTATTTTTGCGCTTTCAGATGTATTTCTTTTGCATTCAAATAGATCATATAATAAATAAAGATATGAGAATTAAAGTCGAAATTTCATATAAATAACATTCAGTCCAGAAAATCAAAATGGTGGATAGACGGGAGCCTTGAAATATACAGAGAAATTTTATCGTAAAACCAATAGATTTTAGCGTGTTGCTTGTCTCAAATTATTTATATTAAATATTCGTACTGGTTTGAAAAATGTTCAATTGGAAAAATTAAAGAAATTTCATCTTATTTAAGTACCGTCTGATCCATCGTGCCATTCGTATAAGAGATTTTAGATTTTCCTTAGATTTTAAATATATATATAGATAGATCACTATTTATTAATCCATCTGATAATAATTGGTATAAGGGACTATAACATTATTAAAGTGTGTTCCTGAAAAATGTGTATCTCAGAACGCACCGGTATTGTATTCAATCTTTTCTAATACCCCCAATTTCAGAACAATACAAATGTGAAGAAAATGCAATACTATAGGAAATATTGCCAATTAATATGGGTTTTTTTGGCAATTTTTGAAAAGAAAAATTATTCGCCAGATACTACATTAAGAGGAATGCTATTACTGGATTTTATTTACCCATATTTTTTCTGAAATTATTTATATACTGAGATTATTTTTGACTTTCCAAACTACTTACATAAGTTTCAATTAAGATCTTCACAAATATCTAGTAATATCAATCATGTATATCCTCTTAGTCTCGTACGTAGTTAGTTGCATTATTGTTAATTGTTTCATATTGTTAGGAGTTTTACTTTTGGTTTAATTCAAAGGTTTTTATTTCTTGACATGACTGATTTTTAAAAAGTTTTTCTGAATTTCACTTGGTGTGTGTATGTGAGTGTGTGTGTGTCATCAAATTTTCGATCGTTAATTTATCCAATTTCCCATTAAACTAGAGCTCTGGAACTTTGGGAATCTTTCTTATTTGCCTAACAATGCAATTTTTAGACATTTGCGACAAGTTTTAACTAATATTTCAATATTATTTTTTTTAGAAACGTAATTTGTGTAGTAACCTGGCGCCATCTATGGGAGATAAATTGAATTTCGCAGAGAGAGTGATCTTAAAAACAAGAGAGATATGAGGTTTTTTACAAAGTTTTAACTAATATTTAAATAATTTTTTTAATAAACTTTGCCACCATGTAAAAACGTTGCTTTTTATCTTCAATTATTGTATAATCGAGTCGATTTCTGACCCCCACTCCTTCAAAGTTTTTGCAACGTGACAAACGAGAATGAAAATATTCTAGCCCATTCAATCACTCCTCACTCCATGATGGCTTAGAGTTATGTAGAGACCAAAAGTTGAATCTTCCTTGTTATAAAGCTATGATAATGGGAAGAATGTTATTAATAACATGTGCTAACAAGTTGTATTGAGAAAAGAGCTTCAATAAAGGTGCATGGGCATAAAATAAAGGATACATGATGTTAAGTTTAAAAAATTGACATCATGATGTATTATACTTATCATAATGTATTTTAATGTGAATCTTAGACATTGTCTTCAATTACATTTAGTTTGCTTAAAGTATATTTATATATTGCTAAGAAATTTAAATATTTTATCGCCATTTTTATTTGATTATCCGAAAAGAATTTATTGTTTACATTAATAATTTATCATTTGCTCTTAATTGTAATATTTAATTTAATAATTGATTTTTATGGCAAAATCATCGGTTTTTACTCTTTTTGTTGTTAATAATGCAACATGTTCGCACAATAGAATGTTTCACTTGTGAAACAAATATATATATAGGAATTTGAAGAAAATATTGTCTTTTCTTGATGTTAATTGCTTTTCTGGAGCCTAGGGCTTAGAAGCAGACTTACTTTATGCTAATGAATATTCACTTTGAATAATTCTAATTTTTCAAGAACTTAATTTCCAACTCATTTCCATTCAAATGAAGTATAGTTTATGCAGATTAAATCAAATGCAAAAATTTCGTGAATATATTTAAGGAAATACATATAAAAGCAAAAGGATAATTTATTATTATGGTGAGTAGACATAACGAAATTAATACTCAATTACCAGTTGTTGGAATGCTGCAGTTTTACCAGTAAGCTAACGGTGATGATAGACTTTCGATTAATTCCAGTTTAGGGGAATTGAAAATCCTACTCGAATATCAAAGTTATTTGATTAAATTCTCTAGAACCCTAGTGAATTGGTAAACAATAAAAGAGATATTGATTATTAATTATTTAAAGACGAAGAGTGACCTTCAATGATTTTTCTTAAACTTATTAATATTAATAAAATAATTTATCGTATCATTTTTAATCCTCATCATTCGTTTTTGGTAGTTTAATCATTATATAACCTTGAAATAAATATTACAGAAGCTAAAGAAAGGTTTTAAGGCGCTTAACTCAATCATATAAACTGAAATAAAATTTAAAACATATAATTTTTCAATTGCCTTACAAACAGATTTAAAAAAAAAATACTTGTTATTGAAAAGAAGGAATAATATAAACAAACTTAAACGCATAGAATTTTTTTAATTCATTTTAATATTAACTGATTTATATTTAACAACTATCAAAGTATATATATATATATATATATATGATTTGTTCCTTACTTAACAAAGTTGATTTCGAAATGAGGGAGCAATCCCAAATTCTAACCCCTCAGTGACTATTAATCTTAAATTTACGTCTCAATTCCCAAGTTAATGGCGAAAATGTGGTACTAATTTGAGACAAGTAAGTAATTTCATTTCCCAAAAGTAACATTAACTTCCTCAAGAATCATATACCGAGCTAAATCTTCCACAAAGATTGAAGTTTCAGTCTCTATTCTCAAAATATTAGGATATAAATTTAACAATCTCTTTACTATTATCTCTTTACCGCGGCGTTATCAAGAACATTGTCAAAGAGATAAATTGTTTTCAGCATACGAAATGATATTAGTTTAATATGTTGGTGAATACACACACAGTTAATAAATGTATACATTTGACAGTATGATTCGTTTCCTAACGGTTTATTACAAATGGATTCATATCTTTGTTTAATTTGATACGCATCTCTTTATATAAAAGTGCATATTTGTATTTATACATTTACATAACTACATCTTTGTTCGCAGTAATCATAACTAATTTCAATCAATGGAACAAATTACTATTCATGTCATTTTCATAATGATATCATTGTTATTTCTTATTAGCCCCGATCTCCCTATTTTGAGTAAATTTGATTTTTGTAACAAAATGTTTAGTATGCATAATTTCATACATTTTGATAATTGAAATAATAATTTAAAATAAATACGTAGAGAATTATTTACATTTCATTGCGTCTTCTAAATTATAAAAAAGAGATTTAAACAGTGCATTCGTATGATTCATCTTAATCTTTGTTCATAAATATTTATATTCCAGTTATTAATTAATTCTCAAATTTTCAAACTATTCTACAGTTGCTCCCAATAATGTTTACTGACAACATTAAGAAAATTTACTAAAATCTAACAAAAACGGTAGCATTTTAACTGCAAAATATTTTCTCAAATATTGTTCGATCAAATTTAAAAGTATTTCCTTAAACATAGAAGGCAAATCCTAGTTAAAACAGGTAAAATGAGTATTTATAATTTAACTAAAACCAGCAAAAGAAGCAGTGACTTTCTTTCAATCAAAGAGAATGTTGATCATTCAAATACAAAAGAAACTCTTATACTTATTTAAGTAACTTTCAATAATCGTTGCTAATAGAAAAAAAACGGTTGTTTTAACACATTGTTAGTTCGGAGTAATCCGTACATCACAGTATTTAAGAATTTAAATCATAAATATAAGATACAAAGAGAAAAAACACAAGAGCGTATAAATTAATTACTATTACGTAAAAGAATGCAATATAATAATATAATTATCAATACCCAGATGCTACCTTAAGTTTTGAAGAAGTGTATTTGTGCGTGCGTGTATGTGTATTAGATAGGAGAACGTAATTCTAGTGACTTGAACGTAGTTTGAACATGGTTTCCTGATAAGAAGTTTCAGGCATTTTATAAATGAAATATTATTTGATTATCTTTGTATCATTATATATAAAAACAAATGGATACGGAAACATGGAGGTAATTTTGCTCAAAAACAAAGCAAAAATTAATATCACAAGCAGTTAAAGCAAATTTAATCTAGGCTCTATTTTCCAAAAACCTTGCCTAATCATAAATAACATTTAAATTATAGAAACTTCCCAGCAACTTTATTTGTAAGTCCAATGTCCTCATCAATATCTTGAATTATTACATTATTAAAAGCTTATCCGTACGATGGATACTTTCTCTCTTCGGATATGAGGTAAAATTACAGACCAAGTGTAAAATCTTGTAATGGGCAAAGCGAAAGTGAAAAAAAGTCAACTCGAAACAATAGCCTCTACAAGAAAATCATTAAATTAACATGTTGTTAAATTTTAATATCATTTAGTTAAATTAATTTTTTTCTTGTAAGTACACCTAAATATTTTTTTTGAAAAATTCGATTAAATACAGTATTAAAATTTTATATATTATATATATAAATATATATATTCAATACTTTATTCTAAGTGAAATACAAAGTGAAACCATTTTTTTGGAAGGAAATCAATTTTTTATTTCTAAAAAAAAAATTGAAAATTCTTAAAAACAAGAATTTTTTGAAATACGTGAAAGTACAAGGTTTAAAGAATAGCATGCAATGCTTAAATTTTTAAAACAATATTTATCTCGCAAACATGCAAAAGTCAGATTATATCTTTGTATGAATCGATATATATTTTCATATATATTCAAGAATCGCTCGCTTTCACTTCCAGACATTCTAAACAAATTTTTCAGCAATCCAATTTTCCCTCAGACTCATGAAATTTTTTTTCCCTTTGGGGATATTTATATCTGTTTCCAGAATTTTTTGAATTTGAGTCCTCGGAGCAAACTGTCTAAAATATCAATATTTGAGTTAATTTTTTTGGCTAAGTTTAACATCAACTCCCTTTTGTCTGAACCTTAGACATGAGATATCTTTAGTATAAAATATAACTTTTTGCAAAGAAAATATCGAAAAATCGCTAACATCTAAAACATAACCGTGGTCCAACGTGTATTTTGGTAGTCGCATGAAAATTTTAAAAACTTTTTGCCCTATTCTACCACGCCATACTTAATGAAGTTATATGTCTATGATATCTGGTTTTTCTAGTGTTAATATAAGTTACACTTCAATGGTACTTGGATAATATCACGAGAGTAATTTTTAAAATTGTATGGACATGAGAAATTAAATCATGTCATTTTAATGTCAGAAAAATTTTGATTAGGCCAATTTCTCCCCATATATCCCATTTTTTTTTAGTGTAAGGAATGGGGGTGGCTGTTTTGATTCGAATCCAATCAAAAAAAATTTTACTCAGAGAAATCTTTTCCTAACAAGAAACCAAAGTAGTACTAGCAAACACTTTCGTACTTTTCCTCAAATAATCTCATAACTACTAAGGCACAATATATCAGACCGCAAAACTAAAAATGGCGAATTCAAAATCTCGTTTCAGATCTAGGTATGTGAAGTTGAAAATTCTTCCTTTATATATAAATATATATATATATATATATACAGTGTATAAAGCCTATTACAACTTTATTATTTACCATCTTTTTGTTTTTCTTCATAGTTTAGGTATTTTACATTTTTCCAATTACTAATTCTTTTTTGATGTATCTGACATTTGTCTCTATTTATTTTTCATTTAATTTGCTTCCTTTTTGAATTTTGTTTAATTCTTTATATAGTTTAATTCAAATTATATATTTTCACAAAATGTTCTGCTAGCAATTTTTATCTCTCTATTTTTATGATTTAAGTTAAACTAAGATTTACTTCAACTTTTACTAAGATTGTTACTCATGTACGATAGTACCTATTATAAGGGATCCCTCTGCTTAAGGGACAATTTTGTTGTTCCCGTTTCCTATGAATAGTATACGTATTTACCTCTTTTTAAGGGAACATCTATGTCAGGGACAAAATGTCTGGTTCGGTGGGTTCTCTTATTAGGAAGTACTACTGTATATATGTAGCTGATAACAGAGAGGTATATTTATTGTAACATTTAAAATGGAAGGAAATAATGTTAACGAATATTTGTAACAGACTGAAATGCAAGATCGTATGAGTTATTTCTTTAAAATATAGGTTTTCCCTGCTACTTATCTAAGCACACAGGTCTCTTAAAACATTTTAAGAACCCAGATATGGTCCATAGACGTTTGATTAAAAGACCTTGATAAAGAGTGTGATACAAAATGAATTTAGATACGAAACATATTTCCACTTTCAAAATTGCAATTGCTATTTATTAGTTTTAACGGTAATAACTAATCAGCTAAGTTGTTCCACTCTAAGTTATTAGGAATTGTTAAGATAACTGTACCCCTTTCAAGAAAATATTTTGAACTAACATAAATTTTGCCCACAGATGCATATTTTATAACCTTATGAAGCATCAGAAATAGAAAATACCAAGAAAAGTTTTATTAATATATATTTTTACTCTCAAAAGAGCATTTTATACTAATATAATCAGAAAAAAAAGAATTTCCACAAAATAGGGAAACTCAAATGAAAATAAATATATTGACATTTTGAAAAATTAATAATACAGAATATAGCATTATCTATGCAATAGACTATTATTTTGATAAAATAGCTCTTACGTAGGAAGCTATGGCTGTTCTAATTCTGAACAATGAAATGTTCTTTAAAAAGTCTCATTGTAATTTTCAATTTATTGCTGTATAAAAAAATTAAAAATAAAACTTCTACTCAATATAAAATTGAAATATTTTATCCTATGTATAGGTATTTGAAAAACATATATATATAATTTCCTTTCAATTGATGCTTAACATTTTGATGTATTATGTTTTGCAGTGAGAAAAAATGTCGTTTTTAGAGCCTTACCGGTAAGAAAAATTCATGATCAAGTAATATTAAAACAGTCTTAACTCAGCTTTTTAATAAGATGGAAGCAAAATTCAGCATATTTTTTTTAAAAATAAAAGTTTGAGTTTTAATCTTCAACAAATATTTTTTAAAAAATTAATATATTGACCAAAAACGGTGTTTCAAAGGTGTACTCTCACCTTAAAAAAAGATCAGGATATTTACTTTAAAACAATAATTCCTAACGAGGTGTAGAAGTGAACTAAGGAAGGGTTCAGGACAAATAGTCTCTTCCCTGGACAAATGCGCTCGAAGGCTTGCTTAAAACTAAATATCATCGAACAAGTTTCTCAACAAATACTTCTAAATGTTCTTTAAACAAGTTCTGTTTGTATAAAAAGTAGACTTTGATGCACTACAGCTTTGTTAACAATACATATTTTATTAGAATATATACGCGTCGTAGCATACGTAGTGCCCCGAAACGGAAAATTAAAGTGCGGCTTCGTATGTTTCAGCTCGATCACCAAAAATTACGTTGAAGAGTTCTGACAAGTTGCGGCAAGTCTTCTAGAACCCGCTGACATGCCGTCATGAATATCCCAATATGCTGTTAATTCTATTGAGTTTCCTACTTTTCTGCTCAAATTTAGAAAATTGCTTTTAATTGCGTGTAATAGAATACATTTAGAGGAGTGAGATAATGAAATATTTCTGCGTGATTATTTTATTTTTCTGTCTTTCGGAGGCATTTTTAAATATTTATAATTGACCTCAAAACTTACAACTAAATTATTATTGATTTTTCTCCGAGAAGAAGCATTTGGTTTTTTTTTTTGAGGCCAGAAAAGTTGTGAACCTGTGCTTTAAAGCTAGCGCAATATTTTTATTATTCAATATACATGATGGATATATATCGAGACCAGCCTGTAATACTATTTAGGAGCTGTCTGTTTTCCTGAAGAGAGCAATTCATATGAGATCGAGTTCCTTTATTAGGTTCCCCGTATTTTCTTAGGGGTGGAAGCGTACCAGCTGTTCTTGTCCAGTGAATGGAAAGGAACTTGTTACGATTACAACGAGGGGTGATTTATTGAAAGGGAAGCGGGGACCCTCCTTGAAATTGAGGGGCGGGTGCGGTCAGCAGGAAAGGGAAATTAAGCGTAAAGGGAAGAAATTTCCTTCCCCTCAGTGATATCATTCACCCCAGAAAAGAAGCTGACAGCTGATTTTTCCGTTGAAGAGACGTAAGTGGCTTAAGAGAAATGAGTTGGAGAGATCTTGGGAAGAACAGTATTGTTACCAATTTCATTTCCTACAGCCTTATGTACAAGTGTTGTAGTAGATTCTTCTTCATCAGTTGGAGAAATTTTGGAAATTTATAAATTCTACTTCATTAAATCACCATATAATGACGACGATATATTTCATTATAATAGTTAAGTCTTTTATTAACGGTTTTTTAATGTGATAGATTTGCAAACGATCATATTGATCCTACGAAATTTATTTCGAGGAACAGAGGGAAAGATACAAACTACTCTTGAGAAAAATATTGAGAAAATATTAAAATTGTGGCAAAAGTGCACAGATTTTTTTTTTATTATTATTCAGTAATGTGGGAGGGGAATAAAAACTAACAACAAAACTAATAAACAGAAGCAATTCGAAAAAATAATTATTAAAACTTATTAAGACTTCTAAGAATATTTTTTTAAAAATATATTAAGTTAAATGTTGGGTTTCTGTTGACTCCTACAAACTCTCCAAAAGAAAAAAAAATCACATATATTTTAAATATGGTAAGAGTACTATTATAACTAATCAATAAGCTATGTACTTATAAATGCTTCTGATGCCATCATTAAAAATGTTACTTGAAATATTTCTGAAAGATATATCTAGTGATACAGATACTTTTGGAATCCAGTGAAAAGTGTTACCCGAAATAAAGTAACATCTTAAAATTTTCAAATTCAATAATTATATAGAATTTTCCGGCTAGAAATTTAATCCACTTGTCTAATATTATTTAATTCTAGCTTTAGTACAGTAAAATATAATTATATTTCATTGACTTAAGAAATGAATTTTTAAGTAGTAGTTTTAATAATTTTTATTTAGGTAAAATATGATAAATTATTCCAATACATATATTTACAAGAATATGATAAATTATTCCAATACGTAGCATATGCTGAACGTTTTAACTATATATTGTGAAAACAAATTAAAAAATTATCTTTGTATACCTCATTTCCTAAGAAAATTTCATTATATGATCTATTGATCTTTGATATATTTGATTCCAGGAGATAATCAATGGATTACATACCAAGCCATTAAAAAACAGAAGAATTTCAAAGTTTCTACAGATTTATATGTTAGGTTCTAAGAATAAAAAGTCATGTTGAAAGTTACCCTACAAATAAAATAAAAGAATGTGAGATGATTTTAGAAAAGAAATGAATAAAAAAAATTTATTGTCTCAATAATTAATACACAGTAACTAAATCATTGCAATTTGGAAGAACAGTTTTAAATTTGAAAAATATACAACCCAATGAATTGAAAATCCATAAAAAAAATGTCATTTCAAAAAAGAAACCTGTTTTCCATAATATAAAATTATTAGTTAAATAGATCCGTTCTCGGAAAAAACCAAGTTTTATGATAATAAATGTTTCGATGAAAAAATAATTTTCATGCATTATCAAACTTAATAACATGTCACACTTGCAATTGATAATTTGCCCAGCTCATAGCATGGTATGAATGATTAATATAATTTCAAAGAATTATTTGAAACAACATAGCGCTAAATACTTCATGCTACTATTCATTTTCAAATATTAACAAATTGTTCAAATACTTTTTAAATAGCATTTATATGAGATATATTTATCGCACTTTTCCAAGAACTCATTTTAAAATTATAACATGAACTGCGTGTTTGGTTTGCTGCTTTTATCTCCAAAGTACATTTTCCTCATTTTCTTTTGAAATTCTTAATAGAAACTATTTTCATGTTGCTATAAACAAGACTTTTAAATGCGTTTTTAGAAATCTTTCGCTCTGAAGAAAGAAAAAAAGTATCCAAAAAAATTGAAGAACACTCGGAATTACATACACTAGAAAATTGCATGTTGAAAGAAATATTCGTACCAGAATACTCGTGTCACGCAATATCATGATTTTTATTCATATATTTATTTTCCAATGTATGTTTCAACATTTTGAAAACATCTGTCTATCATTTGGAGGAAAATAAGGATACCATTCACGGATAGGAAACAAATTATTATTACTAATATGCCTCAGCGAAAAACATGTTTTCCATTTGAAATAATGAATGCTTTTTACTGTATTTCTTCTAGAATTTATATAGATATCTCTTTTATTCATAGCCATTTCAACAATTTTAAAACATAAGTCTATTATAAGAAACATTGTAAGAATCTTTTTAAGTGAACGTTTTTACTTCTATTAACCATAAGATTAATACACGTTTTTTACACACGAACATTAAAAAATCTATTTATATTTATATTTCGTTTTATTCCAAGAGACTTTTAGAAAGTAGTTTCAAATGCTGTGTAATGTAACGATGCATTATAAGGAAATTTAAACCGAATGTTACTTTATGATCAACCTTAATATATATAAAAAGATTGATTTCAAAAATATCAGAAATATCAGAAGTAGTTACTAAACATAATAACAGTATTTCTTATTATTTTACTTTGTTTTAAAATAAGTATTTATCCTTTTATTGTGTTTTGAAAGATTAGCTAGAGAAACATTTGTATAAATTAAGTATTATTTAAATTAAAGTTATACAACGGAATTGTTGAAAGGCGTGATAATAAGCTATATGTCAAACAAAAACATCATTCATAATTGAATGAAAAGGAAACAAAATAAAATACATTTACGAGCAATTTTTAATTTTATTCTGCAAGCTATAGCTCAAAGTTTCAAACAAATGAAAAAGTGTTCGAATGATTTATATATATATATATATATATATATATATATATATATATATATA
>BMAW01089895.1:116287-129721 GCA_019974015.1 Nephila pilipes
TGTGTGTGTGTGTGTGTGTGTGTGTGTGTGTGTGTGTGTAGCATTAACTGATTATTAACTTCCTAGTCACGGGTTAAGTAACTGCAACGAGAAAAAAATACATGTTAAAAATTGTAATCACAATGTTTGAATTCTGCTGTATAATAGGTTGTGTTATTGTTTTATTGAGTGTCATGTTACCGTCTCAAGGCTCTAACATAGAAAAGTAATAAAAAAATTCACTTTCATTGAATGGATTTCTTTGTCCTGTTCCTCTTTATGTAGTTACGGAATAATAAAATAGAATTTCTTTTTTTATTACTTCATAACAAATGTAATACTATAAGACGACGTGGTCTCTTTCGTAACATAAAACTGAATTCTTTTTGAAGTGGTTTGTATTTCTTAAAACAAAATTGACAAAATAAACCATTTTAATGATTTATTTCATTAAATTACGATTCCCCTTAACATAAAGTATGTACGGTTGATGATATATTTCATAACTTCGAGCTTCAAAAAAAATGACTAAACTTGTGTTATCTAATTCTCAATATTCCCATAATACGCCTTATAAGAATAATAACGCTGTAGAATTTTAATTTATTGCTTAAAACTTAGGCTTATTTTATCTTAACTCCATATTATATTTGTTCAAATGAGGTAAATGAAAATTTTTTCTTACAGGTATCTAATTTAAAATATTACACCAAGGTTATTTTCCACCTAACAAGTTTAAAAATGTTTGTATGCGATTATATAAAATTAAGCATGCGATTTGTGTTGATTAACGAGGTTTGCCGTACTTGGTCTTACATTCTAGCTTTTTATCATTCAGTCTTCTAATCAGTCTTCTTCAGCCAGAATTAACTCTTTAAAATAACATGATATGTATTCGCAAAACCATACCACTAATCCTTTAACCTGTTCGCTTCCAGCGTATCACAGGCGATACGCTCGTGTTTTCTCTCCTGTGCTCAGCGTATCATAGGTGATATGCTCGTGTTTGCTCTCCTGTGCCCAGAGTATCACAGGCGATAATCTCCGTGAGTGTCTTCTACGGCCCAACGTATCAATAGACATACGCTTGATGAGAACGTTTTATTTGATTTTTTTAATGTTACTATATGGCGTTACAATACCAAGAAATTTATATAGATAGGTTATTTGGAGTGTTTACCTTAGTGATATTGACTTGGATTTCGCTTCTGCCTACCAGGAACGGGATAATTGTTAGAAGCACGTGTTGCGCCGTTGCTCTTTAAATGTAATGACATGATTTAAAGGGTGCACTTGCTTTCGGTTAGTTTTTTTCTTTCTTGCTTTCTTCTAGGAAGTTCAAAGAAGAATTTATGGCCCTTTATGGGGGTTAGGGCTTTTTGTAGCAGATACTCTCAGCTGTTCGTTTCATTCGATCGGTTTTTATTTGTAACGACAGTCATGACGAAAAGAAAGTATTTATCTGATACTGAGATTTACGAACTAATGAATGAATCTGACAGTAATGTTAGCGGAAATAATCCAAATCTGTACATAGACATTAAAGTAAAAAAGAAAAGAAAAAGATGTGCAATCTTGCGTGAAGCATCAAAATATTTGTGTAAGACATGTGACGTTGGACTATGCTTTGAATTTTTTTTATAAATATACCATACAACAAAATAAGATTTATATTTTATCATTATATATTCCATATAATGGTACATCATTGCACCATGAAATTTATGTAGCATATGTAAATATATTATGTGTTTTCTTAAGAGTATGATTTTTTATATAATTTTATGTGTAAAACATTCAATTTTCTATTAAATCTTTTTTTCTCTTTTGTATATATTAAGTTTAATTCATTTTAAATAATATATGTAATTACCCAAATATTTTAATGAATAGCGGATTTTAGAGAAATTATTTTTCACGAATTAGGCTTAATATCTAAATCGTCTGAGCACAGTGTGACACTCCGCGGTAAGAAGCCGCAGGACCAGAGAAGCACTTCTTTTTTCTCCCTCCGGTAACGAAAGGGTTAAAAACACTGATAGTAAAGATATTCTTTTGATTTATCGTAAATACTAACTGTCAAGACCTATCCAATAACATTATCTAATCCTCAATTCTATTTTCAGACATTTAATAGGATGGATCTTTTCGACTTAACTATTATTCCATCAATAATTCGACTTTCATTTCCGAATACCATTCATAATTCAGTGATTAACATCGGACGACATTTGTCAGAATGAATGCGAAATCTAGTTAGCTACCGTTCCCCAATTTGCAGATTTAATGTCATCTTAAAATTCCCAGGAACGTTCCAGCTCTCTTAAGCGCTGCGCTGGACATTGATTCGTGGTATGCAAGATCCCGAGGGACTAGAAGGGAAATCACAAATACGGAATGCCTTCCAGAGCTTTTGGTATAAATAAACATTTTGCATTGGTAGAAATTGCATTTCGTTGGATGTGGGATGAATACTCGTATAATATGATTATTTTTCGGCTTGAATATAGATGTGCTCATTACTAAATAATCGTCGCTTTTTTATCCTTAATTTTTTTATTTATGTCATTTACTTTGTAAGAATTAGTGATATTCTATTAATTAAATAAATATGCTACGATTATTTCTCACCCATCATCTTACAGTTTAAGATAATCATAACCATGCAGTGTATAATATTTTTTTTTATTTATTAATCACAACTATACTGCTGTATTTTTAGTTGGATCACTTTTTGATTACCACATCACTTTTCAATTTTTTATCGCTTGCTCAGATTTTAATTACATTTAGCTCACATATATTCAATTTAATAACTTGTCGTTTGCTTTAATTTCAATTACATGTAGCTGATATGATATTCAATTCAAAATTTATCTTTTCCTTTAATTTTAATTTCGGAGAAGTTTATTATTGTCCATTTCTCGATATTCCATCTTTTACTTTAATTCTTATATTTAACTGGGTAATATATAATAATAATTATAAGAAAGGACGGTTGCTAAATATGTTCTATGGTCCTTGGGAGGATAAATATGTCATTTGCAAGACTTCGCATATATTTTTTTTTTTACTTATTTTCTTTTTAATTAATGTTGCACTAGAATAACAGTATGGTATATTTGTCACCAACCTTATCAGTTTGCATGCCAATCTGCAGAAGATGATGAGAATTGTTTCGTTTTTTCTACAATGTGAATGCATATAGCTTGCTTTATTTATTTCAATATACTTTAATCGCTAATGTAATTCTAATATAAGTAATTATTACAATAAATACCCCCCATCTACAGCAATTTATGAATATCAATTAATAGTTTAATCTAGAGTTTACTTTTTCAAGCTTTTTGTAGCTTTTAAAGCTGCTTTTGTTATATAAATGGTTTGAAATTTGGTAAAAGTACTCAAAGTGACTTACAGATATAGAAATATTCGAAAAATGCTAATTTAAAATCGAATCAATTAAACGGTGCTTTGTATATAGCATTGTAATAAGGGGATTAAAATACGTGTCCAATTTTACGATCAGTTATAATATATTTATTTTTAAATTATTTGATTTAATTGTTGTTTTTTATTAAATTTTATTATATCACAGACTCAATGAACGAAGAAAATTATTCCAGTGTAATTAAGGATATACCTTTTCGTTCAACTTCTAATTAGTACAACCACGTATTAGATTAATTCTTAAGTAGCTTCTCTTTTTATCAAAGACATATGGCTTAGAAAATGATATTTCTCTGAATTCTGAATTCTTAGTCAAACTCTTACATATAAAAAGTAATAATAAATAATTATTCTTATTTCGTATTAATAAATGTACTTTGCAACAAAATATATTACTAGAAATCATAATTGTATAGAGATAAATCACTAGTGTCTTAATTGTTTCAATTCAAATTCACCATAATAGATTCAAATGCATTGTATTCCATAAATCACTGGTACTTAAACATTTTCCATCTTTGAGAAGTATTGCATATACAAGCATAATTGTGCTTACAGTTATCAGGAAAATTATATTCATGTACTGAAATGCATGCAAATAATACAATGATAAATGATTTGATGATTAGTGCTTTTTAAAAAGTATACTGTATTTCCAAACGAAACTTAAAATTAATTATTTATTTATTTTAATACGTGTTATAAATGAATAATTCATTTCATAAGAATGATTGAACATTCAGTTACACTAGGTAGTTCTTGAATCTAATGAAATTCATTTTGTAACTAATGTTTCGAGGTTTTTTAGTTTTTTAGAACATTTTTAGAAGATGAATTATCAAATATTTCTAGAAATAATTTTAAAATGATAAATGAGAATTGTATGCTTATTTTACTATTTTTATCAAGCAATTGTTCTGTTTTGATTTTCAGAAGAAATTCCCTAAAACGAAAAGCAATAAATTAGTTCTTAAAGTAAGATTTTAAAAACTTTTCAAAGAGAAAAATAAATTAAACTTTTAAGATCTCTCAGAATTACATTCTCTGGAGAATGGCATGCCGGAATAAATATTCATGGGGGCAACCCTTATGTCACGCACTTTCACTATATTAGCAATTGTTTATTCCGTATATACGTTTCAATATTTCAACAATAGATATATGTTATTCGAGTTAGAATTAGGATACCGTATATGAGCTTTAAGTAAATTATAGTTTGTTTGTTTTTTCTACGGGAAAAATATGCTTCCATATTTATTGAGGAATGCATTTTATTTTCTTCTTTTAATAGAAAATTTAGACACCGGAAAACGCTTCATTCGAATAATTATTTTCTATATATATATATATATATATATATATATATATATATATATATATATATATATTACTTGGCGTACATAGGAAACTAATTTTACTGTATTTCATTCATTCATTTCTTATGTTCAATGCTATCGGACAAAATGTTTCGTTTTATTTTAATGATCAGAGCTGAAATTTGTTTGGTTTCCTTAGTCATTTTTAAATTCCTGCTATTAGCTCACACTTTCTCTATATATATCTTCAAATTTTCAATCGTTAATAAAATATTTTTTTTTATCCTCTCAAGTTCAAATACATGTTTTAAACTTGTAGTTAATGACACTTGATGTTAATACAATGTTTTCAAATTCTAATTTTTTCATTTAATTAAATTTAATTGGTGAAAATGCAGTTTAGCCTAACCGCTTGGTGCGATTTCAAAAATTGCCAAACTTTTTTTTTTTTTTTTTTTTTTTTTGGCTAAACGTTTTGTCCGCGAAGCGGAACATGATAAACATAGGCAAAATACCTATGCATTGTTCATTGAAATTGCTGGAATAGTTTTCAGTATTTAGATAACACATATACAAACATTGCTTTTTATTTGTATAGCTTGTACCATCCAATAATTTAAAAATATATTTCCTCCTTTTAATGACTTAATTACGTTTTATGACAAACGGCCGAATCATTAGTGGTAATATGCTTACAAGAAAAATATGTGCCTTTTAAATAATGGCGTAAGTTCTTTTACTTGTATACATCCCACTTGCAAGGTTCATTGATATATATCTTCGCTATAATTGCTTTACGTAAAGTGCTTATGTTAAAGAAGTCAAATTAAATGTTAAGAAATAAATCGTTTTAATGCGTAAAGAGATTGATGGTAAAATTATCAGGGTTTTTTCCCCTCATTGTTTGTCTAGCAATTATTATATGTTGTAAAACAATTTGTGAAATATGTGCAGCGTTAAATTTAAGGCAAAAAGTATGCGTTGTTCAAATACAGAAACTCCAACATCCAGAAAAAGAATGGATGAGTACATCTGTGTATTAAATAGTTCTAGATAATATTTCGTTTTGAATGCAAGCTATATTTCAAAAGATATAAAGCGTCCATACAAATGCCTATTTTGAGTACCTTCCAAAATTTTACTTTTTAGATGGTTGAAAATGTTCGAGATACGCTCGGAAAAGTGTGTAGAGTTAAAAAGAGATTACGTTGAAAAAATTAAAAAAAATATCTCAAGTAATTTGGTTTTCTAATTTTGATAAAGACTTATTAAAAGATCCTCGTATGTAAAAGATAACTGTGAAATGTAGTGCTTGTGTTTATTTCCTTCACAATTAAGTTTATTATTTTTCTCGCTTTCCTTTTTGTTCTAAATAAAACTTTAAATGTCATTCACTTATTCATTCATTACATGGCCGGGTCTCTTTCTACACTTATTGAATAATCACTGTAAGACTCTGAAACAATACCAAATTTTCGGGTCAAGGAGTGCAAGTGGCCAACAACAAATACGTTTGCGCCCCAACCAATTCAACAGAATATAACAAAAATTTAACTAAAAATACAAATTTTAATAAAAATAGCTTAATTTTTGAAAATTCTAATTTATTAAAATTACTGACAACGAAAATTGAACTATTATTAATCGTGTTGAACTGACACTCAATTTTTCTCATTAATGTCAACGAATATTGTAGTTGACGATAAGAAATTACGAGGGGGGTTCAAAAAGTACTCGTATTTGAAGACAGATTACATCAATAATGTAAATTAACTCTACCATTGGATGCTGCCATCTGTTAAATGGTGCCGAAGCAAAAATGACAGTAATTCATTGACAAAGTTTGTTTTGATTTTGTAGTCATTTGCTATAAAATCAAAATCTGATTGCCGCCATGTCGAATTTGATTCATCATTATGCTATGAAAATTGAGCGAAAATTGAAACGTTTATGTATTTTCGGTGAATCTTTTCCAAAAATAATCGAAGATGGTCTTAGCGGCCTAAAGGTTATGACGAAGAATTTTTGAGAAGCGAAAGAGGTCATGATCACGAATACGAGTAACTAAAAATAATTTATTTTTAGTAAGCATCATGACTCACTAGACACTTACGCTGCTATCTAGTTAGTCGTGAGCCTTACTAAAAATAAATCATTTCCGATTCTACGAGCACATTTTCTTGGAATTTCTAAGGATTTATTGATCGACCCTCGTAATACTAATAGTCTTCTGCATCCCTACTTGGTGAAGTCGCGCTAGTGGTCGTGTCGTAGGTTCGAGTTCGGATTTTACTGAAGACTCGTCGTGCGGCGAAGATGTTGCACTTGAAATCTGTTAAAGCTCCACGTTCTCCCTTTAGCATGGTGTGGAAGTTTGGAGAGGGGTATTTTTACTATAATGTTTTTTTTATTATAATGTTTTACACCTGTCTGTGATTTAAAATTATAACTCCTAAATATTCAGATATTGTAAGAAACAGTAATTTATTTTTACACTAATTTACCAGTAAATATATCACGTTTAACTGAAGATAAAGGTATATATCTGGTTACGCTTCATTAATCACAGAGAAAACGTTACAGGATAATTCATTTTCTATTATTACTGCATTTTAAAGGAACTAAATGATTTAATTGAAATTAGTACATAATTTAAGAGAGAAAAGAACATAATAATCACTGTATCACAAATCACAAAGAATATTACTTTTTACTACCAAAGGTAAATTGATAAAATAAGAACTACCACCACAAGTACATGCGGTGCAGTTCGCTTCACATAAGTTTATTAGAATTGATTTGTGGTTGAATTCAGTTTGACAAGCTAGCTCGAAAGCAGACTTGTCAAACCCTAAAAAATTTGAGGGCCACTTTGGAAATGCATTTTTATTCAAAATTCGAATATCTAAGAAAATATTTGTTAGTGTACAATTTTACTGTCGAAAGGTCATTTCATATAATTATAAGCAAAAATTAAGACTTTCCGCAAGACTTGGTAACTAAAAAGAAAATAAACATATTAACAATTCGTAAATTAAATAATACAGAATATAACCATATCTGTTGAATAGACAATTATTATGATAATATAGCTTTTATGTAGGTAATTATGGTAGAGTTCGGAACCATGAAATTTTCTTTAAAAGCCACTGTAATTTCCCCTTCATTGCACTATAAAAATATTTTTAATCAATTTAATATCTCATAAATATTATATTCTTGGTATAGGTATCTGAAAAACATATGTATAAAATTTGAAGATCAATGAGTCAGGACACGTTGAGGTATTGCTGTTTGCTAAAATGCAAAAAGTCATATTTAGAGCCTTTCCGGCCAGAGATATTCATGATCAAGTAATATTAAAACTGCTGCAACTTAGCTTCTTAGCAAGATGGAAACTAAATTCAAACATACTTTTAAAGATCAAAGGTTAAGTTTAAATTTTATATCATAAATGAAAACAAAAGAAATTTAGACTAAAAAGTGTGTTTTGAAAGGCGTACAATCACCTGAAAGGAGATTCGAGTTCGAGTGACTTTACATGCTCTGCGAAGGTGGTTAATATACAGTGTTGTCTCTCTTTCTCTTTCTTTTCTGAAATCTCTTAATTTGTTTTAATAACCTGTTTGACAGTTAAATTAAACTCTAGGATGTCTATAGAATTAAATAATTAAAAGTGGTAGCTATAAACGCATTCCTAGCTTTTTATCAATATATTGAGCATCAATTTCGATATCTTTAGTTATTCGCGTTTGAGTTCATCAAGCAGTTAAAGCACTTGATCTTTTTTTTTAGCACTTTACCAAAAAAAAGGTCATATAAATATAGGTACTTAAGGAATCACTTTATAATAATAAGGTCTTCATCGGCTCTGCTAGAGTTTCTTTCTAGTAATACTAGAAATTTCTTTCTAGAGCGAAATGAGAGAAAGAGAGCAGAACTCAAACTAGAGTTTCTTTCCACTTGATATGATTCGAGTTTCTTGAGGCTTACAAAATTATAAATTTCTAAATTTTAAAGAATATATTTTCAATTTAAGTTATCCCAAACAGTTCTAACTTTTCCAGTTTTAGACTTATGAGTCTTCAAATTATGATATTAGTTTGTAAACACCTCACATTATTAAACGTAATAGTTTTGTTCGTAAACCTGTCCATTACGACGGAAGTTCAAAAGATACCCGTATTAAGAATGGGAAAATTCTCTCTAGAATTGTCCATCGATTGGGTTTTCCTTTTTCTAAGAAATTTATGAATGTATCACGCTTCCAAAATCCCAAAAAATTATTATCAACAATTTCTGGCTAATGAGATCATCTTCGTCTTTTTTTGGAATAGATTCACGGGAAGCAACTCATTGTTTTGATTGTTGCTTGATTTCCAATGTGTATTGACAATTCCAGATCACATCAACGATGTCGACTCAACGAAAAATGATGATGGCAACTCATATGTAGATGCACCAATCAAAAACAACCTATGAATCAGTGTTAAGTATTGAAATTTTTTAAGAGTTAGTGGTTTCAACGGTAGCAACAATATGCCATAGCAGATCCATCTGTCTTCAAATACATGTACTTATTGAACAACCTTCGTATAAACGGATTATAAATTATAACATTAGTGGAAAAATAAAAATAAAAACTAAAAGCTTTAATTTATAAAAAAAAATTCTACTTTTGTACAAAAATTAAAATATATTGTGCATTAAAATTTTAATTGAAAGTATTGTATGCCATTTTAATTAAAAAGAGCCATGCGATGGTCCCATGCACAATGACATAATATTTAATTGAATTTCGTATCATGAAACTTACAAATTCAAAAATAAATTTACCATCATATTATATTAAAGCATTCATTTAATCTAATTCTCGAAAATTACTAAAATTTGTTTGAAAAAAGGAACTTTAAGAAATATGTAACAGAATTTTTCTAATGGACTTCTATGAATAGATTGCAAATATTTATTTAAGTGAATTTAAAATATTTTTAAGAATATTTTTAAGCAAATATTCAATGAATACAATTTCTACATTAAAATTAGTTGTCCCTTTAAAATATAAAAGAATGACTTTTTAGCGATAAAAAAAATTGAAAAACATTTATTCAATCGGGAAATTTACAATATTAGAAAACTGGAGAATAAATAGCGAATAACTATTTTAATAAAACTAATTATTAAATTTCCAGACATTAATAAATTTATTAAGAATTATAGAAATAAATACATTATTTATTAGGAGTCCTATGTTTATTGGATACTTTCACTTTGCTTACAAATTTTAATATTGTTTGAAATAAAATAGCAAGGTAATGAAAAATGTACACTTAAGATTTATCTAGGCTGAGAATTAGCAAATGTAGTTTAATTCAAAATTCATGAAGTACTTTCACAGAATTAAAATTAATTATCTGGTAGAATTCAGTATCATTAAAACTTGCTAAATTAGTTCTTTCTATTGATTTAATCAATATTTTTTTTCTTTTGGAGTAAACTATTTTCATTTATACATCAAATAAAAAATAAAATAGGAGAAGCATTTTATACTTTATCGAGAAAAATCTAATTAAATTAATTGCTTTCCCAAACGACTGAATTCTTTTCACGAAATATAAATAATTGTTGTTTCCTAAGCAACAGTAAAAGGAATTTTTAAACAGTTTTGCTATATTCTAATAGAGAGTTACATGAAAAATTAGATGTAGAAAGAGTAATATGTTTAAGGTACCAAGATATGAGAGGAATTTTTGAATACCATATTAATGATTCCTTGTTTTTGTGATACAATGTATTTTAATATTAAAAGCAGAGCTTATATATTTTTGTGGGCCTTATAAGGATATTTTAATCATTTTACACAAAATATAAAAGTAATTTTTCCTCAAAAATGTATTTTTCATCTCTTAGTGGAATGTGGACATGATTTGAGAGATATATTTCCATATAGGTGTCATTTTAAAGAAAAATATTTCATAACATGGTTCCAAATTTTTTATGCTGATATAAAGGGTAGTTATGTTTATACTGAATTGAAAGAATTTTTTTTCTCAACGCAACATCTCAATTTTAAGAGATAATTTTTAAATGAAGAAAGAAAAATATAAAAAAATAAGAAAATAATGATGAAATTTCCAAAATTAAAGCAAAAAATTTTAATTTCCAAAATTACTAAGTTCCATATTTTTTTTCAAAAAACAAATAACATTATTTAAAAAGTTGGTTAACTATTTTTGTGCCTTGTTTTATATGCGATGAGTGAGATATTTTGTATATATAAAGAATATTGTTTTTAGAAATGATATTTGAAAAATCATGTCCATATTAAACTCAAAAGAAAAGAAAAACTTTTTGACTAAAAAACATACTTTCACAATTCAATAAAATGATAAGAATATTATTATTATACACCAGTAAAACCTAAACTGAGTGAATAATTTTAAAACATAAATATCACAAAAAATAAAGATCCTTAAATTTTTATTTATCTCGCTCTCTCTCTTGTCCTGTTACTCTTAAAAATACTCTAAAAAAGAAAATTATAATGAGCGATTCTTAAGTTATTTTCCCGATAATTTACTAATTATGAGGAAAATATTAATGGATATACCTGATAAGTTTTTATAGGGAAAATAAATTGAAATAATCATTCATTTATTTGATGGATGGTAAGTTTATAAAATGTTTTTTATGTGTGGGAATTTTATGAGTTTGCTTGATTTTCTTACTTATTTTTTTCTTACTAAACTTTATGTTTGTACTAAACAACTATCAAAGAGATGCAGATATTGGTCGTATTACAAAAACAATACTTGGCTAGACATATAATTATGTTGTCACGTGACAACACTCATTTGCATGTAAACGTTTAGATGGTTTTTGTAAAAGCCGACATAATTTCAAAAGCAATGTGCAGCATCATAATATGATACCATGATTGTAAGGCAACTATCTGTATTCATATGATCTTATATTGGATTTTATAGCATGATAGCATTCTTAAGCGATATCATTTCCATATCACATAGACTCTACCCGTAGTGTGTTATGTGTGGAGCGGGGGGCGGTATAATAGTCTCAATTATTTCCAAGCACCCTACGTCAATTAGTTGTCTCGAAGTTTATTTTCGCCCCTTGTGTGAAAAGATGCCCTGATTCTTCCTTACACTGCACCATATCTCATGCTTTGAAAAGCTTTCTACATCTTATTTTTAAACAGACGATATTATTTCACTTTATTTTTAAACAGTTTTATTTGCTTTTATGATACTTTTATGCAAACGATTATTGATGATTACTCTGATGCATTGCCCATTATAGTTTTTGCGAATTTAAGTGTTTGTAATTCCTTATAGCAAAATATAACAGCTTTCCAAAGTTAGTGGCCAAAATTAGTGGCTGTAATAATGGTGAGATAAAGCGTATGAAATTATGTTCATTGCATTCCAATGTAATTTGGTAATAAAAATAAACTATTAGTTTAATAAGCAATTCATAATTCGCCAGTTTATTAAATTCAATCTTTCATATGGCTTTATTTTTAAAACCATATAAAAGATTGAGAATGATGGTTGTTAGGTATCTATGTATATTCTTCATTGTTTAGACACCGTGTTAAGCAATGAAATACAAGATGTTTCAGAACTCACTAGACGAACTTTAGGTATGTAGAACATTTACTCTAACATTAGTATTTTGTATTGGAATAAATGGACGCAAATGACCCATTGAAATAGGATCCCACACTAAAAAACGGAAGAAAATGAATGAAAATCGGTGAAATATCCATCGTTTATTGTAGCACTTTTACTGAACATTTAATAATAATGCTCCTAATTCAATTCATTAACTATTATATATTGGCTTGGAAGAGTCAATGGATTGTTTCCTGGAAAAATGGACATCAATGCTGCATATGTGCTAGAAATATCTGACATCCTTTAAACGGTATCCAATCACCCATAGATACTTCATAGCATTTTACTTTACTATAGATGAACTCAGATTTGAAAAAAAAAATCAATAAATATTGCTATAAAAAAGTGATTATCAACCACACCGTGAATAATAATAATTATTGGGTTTTCTTATGTCTATTTCTTATGATTTCAACGCAAATGCAACACTTGTTAACTCTAATATAAAATGCTTTTACTCCTTAAGGAAGCACAATACTCTAAAAATGAGCAAAATATCGGAAATATTTTTACTACCTTATTTTACTTATTTTAATTGAGTAATTCTTGTTAACGCAAGAAACACCCTTAATGTAAATTTGTATAATTGTGTGTGTTAGCGAATGAAGAGCCATCTATGAAAATGTGATACTGTATATGTTCGAAGAAACGCTGATGTGAGTGATTTCATTTATTGTTTCCAATACACTATCAATTTACAAAGGGAAAAAATCGGTGTTAACATTCGGAAATTTCGAAATTTATTCATTGTAACATAACCGTTAGAGCTATATTGAATTTAATCATCACATTCTCCGATGATTACATTCAAATAACAATATCTGACTTTTAATTTCAATTGGTTGGGTGGATATACTGTTAAACATTTATACATAGGGAAAGTTTTTTAAAACCTCCTGTACATATACATATATGTATATATATATATATGAATATATATGTATATGTATATATATATATATATATATATATATATATATATATATATATAT
>BMAW01089896.1:0-12643 GCA_019974015.1 Nephila pilipes
CCCTTGGAGAGACTATTGTAGAAAATATCCCTCTGAGAAGCATGAGAATACGAGAACTTGTTAATTTGTTTTCATTTGTTCTTTTATAAAAACTTTGTAAAATATACGAATTTGTCTTTAATAAAAAAATGTATATTATAGATTTTAATTTCAAACAACGCATTATACTATTCAGTTTCTAATTTCATTATTTATATTCATTAAAGGATAACAGTGATATTCAAATTGCCTCAAAATGTTAAAATTAAAAATATTTCTAATAAAGTATGATAATAATTGATTAATTCTTTGAAACACATATTGAATTAAAAATAAAATACTATTGCAAACACTTTCTAAGTATTCCAGAGTCAAATGCAACAAAATATCGCACAATATAATCATGTATTTAGTATTCAGAGTATAAAAATAACACTATAATTTTTTTAAAAAGCAGGACTTTAAAAAAATATGCATCATAAAACAATCAAAACTCACTGCAATATTAATCTTTACAGGTATATATAGATTCTTCAAATTATTCGAATTAATTTTGAAAACAGAACCACATTCAATTTGCACACAAAAACATAGTTAATGTTTTTTAATTTACCATAGAATGTTATGTATCATTTCATGTTTCATGTGTTAATGATTCTTTTGCAATACCTAGGAAGCACTTTCAACAAGATACTATCTGGACAAATGACATTTGTGGATATGAACTAGCTGCAAGCTTTCATTATTCTTCTTTGTCTAACTAGGTTGCCTGATTGCTCTCCCATAGAGCATATTTGGGACATTATGGGAACGCGATGACAACCATCCCGTAATGTATTTGATTTAGTGCTACAGCTTGAGACAACTTGGCTCAAAATTCTGCAGGACACCATCCGGGGATTTTATCAATGTACTCCACGCCAGATGTCAGCTTGCATCCAGTCCAGAGGTGGAGCAACGTTTTATTGACTTCCTCCCTTTGTAATGGATAAACTGTGAAGTAAATCAGCCAATTCTTCTGAAATTTTATTCGTTTGTTTTCTATGTATGTTCTGCACTACATCCAACAATTTTTTAGAAATTGGACACATCTTTTTTGGTGCTTCGTTTTTTTTGCTATACATATATACATACACACACACACACACACACACACACACACACATATATATATATATATATATATATATATATATATATATATATATATATATATATATATATATATATATATATATATATATATATGGGTGATTCTCTTTTGGAATGTTTGATGAATAAAATTGTTTTAGAATTTTTGGTGATTAAAAATTAAATTATTAAATAATGATATGGATGAATTGTTGAATGAGGGGAATAAAATAAGGGATGAAATCAAGAAACTGAATGAATATAATTATACTATAATTCCAATCAAAGTAAAATTGTAAAACAAAATTAATTGTATTCAAAAAATTCTCTCTGACATTGGGGAATATACTATTCAATTGAGTAGCATTGGGACGATGAATTATTCGCAATTTTCTATTCACTAACCTCAGAGATTGTTAGTAATTTGAATTGAATACATTTTCTTCCTAATCAAAGCTAAATATGACTAGAGAAATTAGATAATAGTAAGAAATTTAGGGAATAGATTAAAGGTAGTGACATACATGTGAAATAGAAATTAATGGAAAGAGATGGGAGATATATGGGGAAGGTGTGTGTTAATAAAACCGTCAATTCCCCATAACTTCCTTTCAGAAGGTGTGAGGGATGCAAGCAACTTTTCTGACGTTCCGGAGAGTTGTTATTTTGTTCCTTTGATGGAAATTCTTCAAATTAAAATGGTGCTTCAAAATAAAAATTATCAGACAT
Source organism: Nephila pilipes (assembly GCA_019974015.1). Lineage (NCBI taxonomy): Eukaryota > Metazoa > Arthropoda > Arachnida > Araneae > Nephilidae > Nephila > Nephila pilipes. The sequence goes on from BMAW01089896.1 coordinate 1,840, forward strand.
CACAAAAGGGAGAATTCGAATCATTCATTTTCAATATGTGAATATCCATTGTTATAGGATATAGAAGTTAGAAAATAATTAACTATGAAAAATATTTAAGATACTTTTTTCAATAAAACAAATCCATATATTTTTGAGAATTTAAATAATACATACTTTAATGCAAATAGAAACATCTTCAATCATTACAACAGTAGTCCGATTAAATCATTTATAGAACAACACATAATAATAATGTTTTTGTTGCCAATCGCACATGAGCAAATTAATTCCATAATCATTTAAGCAAACGATTTTTTCGTAATATTTACTTTCGTTTCTTTGAGAGGCAAAGAACTCTCTATTCATTTTTTTCAAACTTAAAATTTACAAATTTAAAACTTAAGTGAGAGGTGAAAAAATTGTTTGCTCCTTTTCTTCAAAACTCCTTACAACTCCGCAGTCAAAATGACGTCAAAAAATGACGTAGGAAGCCGCCACATATATATGTTAACGATAGGCCGATAAATATTTGAATATTGGATTGAATCACCGTAATTAATTATTTCGGTTGAAGTGACTCCTAATTAGAATAATATAAGATTCGAATCAGCAATACTGGATAAGTGCTTGAATTAGAACGAGTGATTCGGTAAGTTGAGACTTTAATATTATAATATATTTTAAGATTGCCTGAGAAGTATTCGAAAGAGAATGAACTTACATATTGTGTAGTAGTTAATAATATGTTTTGTCCTGATTTTCAGTTAGATATTTGAACTCATTGGCAATTTATTTAGAAAGAAATATGGCGGTACCATTAAAGAATGAAAGTAATACGTCACAGTATTCCCTCAGAAAATAGAATTGTACATTGAGAAAACAGAAATAAACATCCAAAACCTTCGCTTTCTTGTTTTCATAGAGATTCTGCAGAGTATTAAGATTTTTAGAATCAACTTGGGAATTATATGCATAACTATATAAACTTATCAAAAGCTAATTAATTTTTCTACTTAAATCCATTATTAGAAGGTAATAATCTTGCTATTGTATAAACGGATTCTCAATGACTCCTGAAAATTAAAAACAGATTATTAAATCGATTTCTTAAACTTTTGAGCAAAAAGTGATCTATTGATAAATTTACATAAATGATAAATGTCAGTCTCTTTGGAATCTTTATTTTAAAGTCGAAATTCAAAGTAGATATTTAGAAGGCTAAAATATGAAAAATCTGACACATACACAACAATATTGACTAATATCATTTTGAACAATCAGCCATCTGATTTGTTTTTTTTAATTCTAGAAACAAAATAGAAGAAATTAATACAATTTATATAATTTAAGGACCTATTTTACATTAGACAAAAAACGCAAGAGAAAAGGCTTTTCGTATTTACCCTAGATTTTAACAATGTAAAAATTCTTCCTCACACCCTTATAAATTACTTTGTTATTGCAATCATCATAAATTACTTTCTTATCATATTACTTTCCTACATCGTTCCTCTCCAAGGTTTCTCAAATTACACCACTGCGGCAATTGGTAATAGACACCTCTTCCAGTTAACTATTCCGTAGTCAAGGCCACATTGCTACTGAGTGAGAAAATCAACCATGTAGATGATAAGGGATAAACTTTTAAAGAGAAAAGTTTTGATGTGTTGCAATCGCCCTTTTTTTTAAGAAAATGTTATACAAACCTGTACTCCTTTTACAAAGGTCGATTTGCGCGTGCTATTTGCTTTAAATTAGGAAATTCAAAGAAACGTAATTATTAATTGGGATCCTGATGAGAAATCTGAGGGAATTCGATCTACTATTTTGATTCAGTTGTAAATATGTGGAATGAGATTTTAGTGCAGTGTGTTGAAACAGAAATTGTTCGTCGTCAGTCGTCAAATATAATTATTGAAATGTTTGGTAATATTTATTAAAATAAGTGTAGAATCCTAATTACAGAAATGGGGTACATGGCTCGGTTTAAAGAAGTCTAGGGTTTTTCTGGATTCAATAACAAAACGGTTTTTTATAAGATGAGATTTAATTAAACCATATATTATTGTACATCATTTAATAAGCTAAAATAGAACTATTGATTTAACTTATTAAAAAGCTATCAGATCGCACGTCTTTCTCTGTTGGTCGCACTCTTCCGTCTAGCTCGCGCTAGCCGTGCTTGCGGATTCCGTGCTTGCGCCTCGAAAGACTGGTGTTGGAAGGCGTCTCAAAATGTAAAAATCCTAGATAAATTTACCTAGAATGTTTGTATTAAACTTTCCAGAATCGGAAACATTAAAGATATATTTATTTGAAGAAAATAATCCTAGGTTGAAAACTTGACGGAGAGTAATGTTGCGACTTCGGAATATCTTCGGAAATGAAATAACTAATAACGCATGTGTTGGAAACAATGAGAATTCAAGAGCAAAAATTAATTTCCCGAATTAAAAGTTGAGAGCTGAAATGGAGATTAAGGGATTCACTTTAAAGTGTGAGTTCGGTGTGGCCTCTAGAGCGAAGGAGATTTCCTCATGAGTGGTACAGATTTTTATTGAGTTTATCAAATGATTTCGAACAGTCGAATTCGTCGTTAGAAGCTATGAGTACTTTTCTTATATGGTATTCGTAAGGAAAATATGACAATGTTCTACTTCAATAAATTTAGTTTTGATTAATCGAAACTCTGCAACAACTGAACTCGGGCATTTCTGGGAACTAGAAAGCTCCGATACTGAGAACAAGCAAACGAGGTGTGAAAGTAAAGGGACAGGAAATAATTGAGAAACTTAAGGATTAAATTACATTTTTAAATGTAATATATTGTGTTAAGTTGTCATGGAAGTCAGGTATGCAGGAGAAGTTTATTAACAATAAGAAATGGCTTGGATACTTGACTCCTGATATTTCGGTAATATAGGGCCTGGTTTCGAATCCAAACACGTACAATGTGCTGCTCAACGTGAAACAACTATTGAAATTTGTGAAGAACAGAAGTACTTGAAAACAATTCATTCTCTTTGTAATGAGTGATATGTTGGATCCTACCAGTTTTCTTGTGCTTTTTGTCATAAAACTGAAATGTATTCTTCAATAATTATGGAATCATGATCTAGATTGGGATATAAGAATTCATTCCTCACTAGTGGTAGAATAATCGTGCAATGAAATTGAACATTTAGAAAACATTAGCATTTACCAAGGATGAAGTTCATCTTGCATTTCGTTCCTAAACAATCAAAATTACAGAATTGATAATTATTAGAGAATATAATAAAATGTTTCATAGCGGCCACATGTGTTGATGATTAGGTCATAATTACCGCCATGATGAAGTTCATATTAAGTTAGTTGTAAGTTTTACTTTGTCAAGAAGGAGAGTTTTGACTAGAAGAGGGAATTATAAATTTATCATTTCCGAAAACAATAAACCATTAATAATATTCTTAACCAATTTGAAAAAAAAAACTATAATATATTCAAAACTAAAATATTTGTTTACCAATTAACGGCATACTTTGGCAATATATATTGTTTCCTTCGCACCTTGATGCGAGGATTAAGCGAAAGGCTCATGAAACGTTTTCAGGTACCTTTAAAAAGATTCTCGGAAAGGTGTTTCTGGCTTTCATGAAGTAACGACCATTCTTTCAGAAATTGATTTTATTTTAAAACAAAAGCACTCACTCAAATGTCTATAAAGAAGTGTTAGAGCCACAATCTCTTATACCTGCACACTTCTTGCTTTCGGACAGGAAAATATTTTTTATTTCGTACATTTCATCGAATTTTTCAGCAATTCATCATCTAACCGTAAAAAAAATTAATTAGAAGAAAGTAGAACAAATTACCCTCTTAAATCATACATGGAAAAATAGAAGAATAGTTATTTTTTTGAACTGCGATATGTGCATGATTTTTTTAAATCTCTCAGCTGAAAGGAATCTTGAATTGGTTGAAGTAGTATTGCTGCGGGGGTCAGTAAAAGCATAATTAGAATTTTAGAAGAAGTTCTTAATGCTAGAGAAGGGTATGTACTTTCATGTTTGGTTCGTACTGCTAAAGGATGTTATAAAAAATCATCAGTACAATTAATTTATTCTTTGGATTTAAATGTATATGATATTGATTGAGCGTATAATACGTTATTAATTTGTTTTGAAAATTGGGTATTGATATATAATTTCTAGTATTTAGTTTTGTTGAATTTATTTCAACCTCCCTTTACGTATTGATATGCAATTTTAGTGAATTTTTAACCCAGTATAGGTGGGGTGTGTTGCTACTCCTTGTATAATAATATAGAGGTGCTTAAATGGTTGTGACGAAATAGTTGTGCTCTCGAAAGAAAGCATTCAATGGTTTGGAAAAACACCAGACATGTCACATATTTTGGACATTTGTTTAATTCAAGTAAAATCTTTACAAGTTTTTAAAGTGCTAATTGAAGAAGAAAATGCGATAGATCCCGATTTTTTTTTTTTTTTTTAAATTTTTAATAAAAAAATAAATTTTTTCTCGTTTTTTTTTTTTTTTTTTTTTTCAATTTTTAATATACTCTCATAGAGGTCCTGATGCATGTGCTCTGTATAATATCACTCATGTTTTTCATGGTGACGTTTCATGTTATAAAAATTTGGTACATTAATATAGTTATTAAGTGTTAAGCAGATTATTTTACTTTTCATGCCAATGATAAATTTCTCACTTTCCTCCCCCTTTTTAAGAATTGAAAATGTTGCTAATCTTCATTTCTATTAGATTTTTACTATTTAATCTCCATAAAAACATACTGAACGCAATGGCCTGAAAACATTTGAAATCTATATCAATAAACGGAAAATCTGTGTGTGCAATAGAGAGAGAGAGAGAGACAGACAGAAAGAGAGGGAGTCAGAGCCAGAAAGAAACAGAAAAAGACAGAAAAAGAAAAGAGACTGCACGCCTTCGATGTCAATATGAATGAAGATTTATTGGTGCACCTGGTAATTCAGTTCACGTGGAGAACGTGCTCTGTAGATACTGCTCACGTGTTCAAAGGAAAAATATTTAACAGAAATACTTTCAAGAATAACACTTTAATTTTCATCATTTACAATTGCCATTTATTTCACTTGAATAACATAAATGTAATGTAGACACATTGTGCATGATCTTATACGGCTAGAGTGTGACAGGTTTTCTTTTTCTATGCATTGTTTGCTTTAATGTTGCTTGGTGTTGCATCTTGGGAATAGTTTATATCCCAAGATAAAATTAAAGCCTTCTTATGAATATTCAAAACAGAACTTTAATCAAGCATTTCAATTTATATTGTCATTGTTTGAAAAGATAAGGAGAAATTTTGAAATTTCTCCTTTTCAAGAAAATTATTTCTTCTCTTTTGAACATCTTCATCAATTTCCAAGGCATTTATTATCTGCGAAAATCTCATAGAATATTTTAGGGGAATCCTGTACCTTGGTGACGTTTTTAGGGCAAATTATTTAAATTACGTCCGTTAGGTGTGCTTTATTTTCAAAACCATCGAGGTTTATGTTACGATTTTTGTATTTTAGACGAATTTGAAGATTGTTTCTTTCGTTATTTTTTCCAGATTTCGATTGTCTTGTTTCTAAGTTAGAGTGCTATGATGCCTGCGCCTGAACGGCAGTTCCTTTAGATCTGGTGATGACTGGCGGGATTTCCTTACGAATTGCTTCAAGTAGTAAATAATTGTCAAGAAAGTCGATTCTGCTATTCCTGTGCTTGTCCACACTGAAATGCCCAACCAGCAACCCATCAGACCTCCGATGTAGCTGAAAATGTCTTTTGCCTGGAAAAAAAAGCAGAAATGTTCACGATTATGATATTTGCAAATAAATTTCAGTATATAAGATTTTATCCGTAAAATATATTATAATGCCCAATAAAATACAGATTTATACACAGAAAATACATACACCTAAAATTAATTCCCGTTTCCCCATCGTGCAGTTACTTTCTTTTGATAAATACAGGATTTAACACTCTGAGGTGTCCCAGCGCTTCTTCAACGCGTCAGTGAGGCTTATGGGGTTTAAAAACCATGGGTAAAGCTTCTCTAGAATTTTAGCAACCTTTCCCTATTTTCGATACTACACTTCGTCAGCCAAAACTAAATTTATCATCATTCTTTCACTTTACATTTAGAGCAAACATATGCTGAATATACAAATACTTAAGCGATTTATTATGTTACAACTATCGAATGTTTGAGGAACCTATACCAAATAGGCTTTTTCCACAGTAAACCCAACCATTCAATTAATCAATATTTACACAATACATTTATCCCACAAAATACGTATTAGAATGCAGTTTCAAGGTAAGAACTTGTTGCAATTTTACCTGTTTAGAAAGATGAACGAAAATACGAAGAAGAATTTCCCCTCTATAATGAAGTAAGTAGTATTACCTTCTATTATAAAAATAGGGATAAAACAGTAGCTTAAGATCAATACTGTTATTGTCAAATGATTTATCAGCTAAAAATAATAAATATCATTTCTTTTTTTAATTTCAGTATTGACAATACAGTGAACAAAAATTAAGAGAAAATTAATGCTATTTTAAAGGTAACTTGAACGCTAATAATAATGAGTGCCTTCATATTTCAAAGTATGCATAAGCATTTGATAAGTTTGTCATTAGTGATGCAACTGGAAGCTTAAAAGACCATCTTTCAGAAATTGAACTCGAATGAATAATTTTTTCCTCTTTAGCCAGCAATTCGTATGTCACTTGTGTCACTAACAAATAAATAAATAATTACATCAACGACAAAGAAATAAAAAATAAATGCTCTACTTTCATTTTTATCGATGCTACTTGGATAAGGTGCTAAAAAAACATCTGAAACTTTTAATGAGAAACATTATTAACCTCAATCGTATTTTGCGCAGAAAATGTACCCATTACGAGATTTATATGAATTTTTAAAAGTGGATTTCGAATGGAAAACGGTGTTGCTAAACGCTATCGAAAAGAAATTATGAAAGCAATTAAATCAAAAATTAGAATATTCCTCAAGGATATCTAGAGATAAAAAGATAAGATATCTGAATTAACTTCCCAAGAAATGGGACAATAAGATATAAAACGCTTTTCAAGGCTAATTAAAGGTGTAAAATACGTATACAGGAAAGAGGACTGTTTAATGAATACCATTTGACGTACGCTTAAAAGAATACATATTATTATGAAAAAAAAAAAAAAAAAAAGGAAATACCATATATTCATTGTAAACGATGGATAATGGTACGTTATTCAATTTACTACAAAAATGTGTTTGTTGGTAAGCTCGATAAGACCTATCTGAAATTAATCAGTATCCAATGTTTAGAAGGCTATAGAAGAGCCATGTCATTATTGCTCATTTTTTTTTGGAATCATCACGGCATTGAATGTAAACTCCAGTTAAATCAACGCAGAGAAGTATTACATAGCAGAAGTACACGAAGTGATTTTCTCATAAGACATGGTGTGGACTCCCCGGTAACAATCTTCATTGAATCAGCGGATTTAACTGATTGGTACAAAGGTGCAGAATACAGTTTTGCAAACGCAAAAATAATAATGGAGTCATTACATTTTAAAGTTATAAAAGTTATCTTATTTTTCTTAGACTGAGATGCTTAAGAGCTTAAATCTAATTAAGAAATATTCGCAAACGTTGATTCTCTTGATTAATTTCTGAAGAAATCGTGCTCTGTTAACTAAAATTCGTAATTCTTTAGCAAGGAAATTTTGATTTCCTGTCAGATTGTCGGTTCCTGATTAAATTAATTTAAAACTTACTCTCAGTTTGACATTACTAAGTCAATTTAGCTCTATTATGTCATAAAACGATTAACAAAAAATAGTATAATATGAAAATTCACTGTTTAATTTATATGCATTCTACATTTGCCATTCTTAGAGGATGGCAGAAACAAATCTACGCTTGATCTAGAGAGTCTCTCATGACACTCAGTGCCTTATATTCTCTTTAGCTTCAAGATTCTTCACTGAACACGCGATTATAACCATAAAAGGAGGATTTTTCAATATCTCACTGAAGCCACCCTTAACATGTTCACTCCCAGCGTATCATATTTGATACGCTCGCGTTTCCTCTCCTGTGCCCAGTGCATCACATTAGATACACTCCGAGAGTGTCTTTTACAGCCCAACGCATCAATAGAGATACGCTTGATGAGAACGTTTTATTGGATTTTTTTTAATGTTGCTATATGGCGTTACAATACCGCGAAATCTATATATGTTAGATAGGTTATTTGGAGTGTTGATCTTGGTGATATAGGGTTAGAACTCACTTCTGGCTATCAGGAGGGGAGAAGTAATTGTTAAAAGCACCTGCTGCGATCTTAAGAGTGCACTTTATTCAATTTGCTGCTTGACATGTGACATTGGACTATGCGTTGAAGAATTTTTTCTTATAAAAATACCAAACAGCAAAATAAGATCCATTTTTATATCTTAATATTCCATGTAATGGTACATCATTACACCATGAAATTTATGTAACAAATGTAGATATATATTGTATTTTCTTAAATGATATGATTTTTTATGTATAAAACATACAATTTTCGATTAAATATTTTTTTTCTTTTGTATATATTAAGTTTAATGCATTTTAAATAATATATGTAAATACCAAAATATTTTAATAATTAGCCGATTTTAGAGGAATTGTTTTCGCGAAATAAGCTTAATATCTAAAATCGTCCGGGCACAGCGTAACACTTCGCGGTAAGAAGCCGCGGGCCCAGAGAAGCACTTCTTTTTTCTCCCTCCGGCAGCAAGAGGGTTAACTCATTGATTTTTAAAAGTAGATTTATACCACTGTTCTACAATGACTGAGGGCCGTAAAAATCAACCATCCTTTTTCAGCGTATATGCATTTTTTTTATTTATTTTTCCCATTACACATTGGTAGAAATATGACTTAAATATGTGACTGGACCTAAGCATGAATCCTTAAGAAAAGAACAAATTTCACAACTGATTCACTAATATAAGAATTGCTTTCGATAATAACTTTTAAAAATAATACTTACAGTATATAAAGGTTTGTGCGATAATACAAGCACTTCAGGGTTTTCCCCTTCGATAGAAACTGCTGTAAATTTTCTGAAATATAAATGCTAATTAGAAGAGATTAATGTTGCCTTACTTATAAAAATATATTTGTATTGATAAAGAGTTACATTATTATTTTGAAAATTATATTTATAGTAATAACAATTATGATGCAACATATACTACCTTAACCACCAAAACCCTCAACCAATAGGAAAGCTTCCTCTGCCTCACTGAGGTAAGAGGAACGTTTCTCCTGATCATGATAGCAAAAATCTAAGGACTTGAGTAGCTGCTCCCTGATTGGACAAGCGCCATCATCGTAACCCCACCCACCTCCAACTCATTGCTCACTCACTAGAGTTAACTTATAAACTTTGATTTTAAGATCTTTTAATTTTATTTTAATGCATTTTTAAAGATAACTTTTATTCGTTATTTACTAAACTTTTTTACTTCAATAGCATTCTTAATTTTATATCATTTTAACTGTGCAAGCATCCATATTTAAAAGGGTATAGAATTAGTACATAATCAGGTTCAACTCAGATAGGAGATATAGACCCAATTCGGGTTAGGTGCTCCAATATCCCCTTCAATATGAACATATATTACCATTTGAGAACTTTTGAACTTTTCGATCACAATAAAAAAGTGAAGGATGTTAAAAAGTTCTATTGTAAAATTATACTTTGAAATTTCATTATGAATCGGATACATTAGTAGTCCACGTAATTAAGTGTACACTTTTGGCTTTGTTTACAAGACTTAGAACTAGGCACACATAATTATTTAAAAAAAACATTTCTTGCATTACAATATTTCATTTTTAAATGATTTTGTGAATCAGCCAGTATAATTTTAATGTGTTTTATTTAACAATTAATGTGAAATATTTCTTATCAACTATTGTATCACATCTTTTTCAGCAATGAAGAGCGTAATTTGACTCCGGCTTATAACAATTTACATTACACCAGTTAGTTCTTAATTTCACATTTTGAAGATGTCAATAATTTCATCTCTTTTTCAAATAATAACATTTTAAACTTCTTTTCTTTCAAAAATAGCAAAGAAAATTTTTTTTTAATATATTTTGAGCATATATATTTCTTATGTTCAGTTTAATGCAATGAATTCACTACTTTTCCTTTACTTTGTAAAAATATTTTAATTTCAAAGAATCCAAAATAAATCAGAAGGTTGGATGCATACGTAATTAGACGCTGAAGAGAAGCAATAACTGTACTAAATATTAACTAAAGCAAGGTCCTGCTAAACGCCGGACTTCCCCGCTCGTCTATTAGACCTCCAGGTATGAAATTGCTTAAAAATACACACTACTCTTCCGATATTTATTTCTTGCATTTTCATGCATTATTTCCATTAAGTTTTTTTTTTGTGTGCTTTGCAACATTCAGTTTTTTTAAAAAAAAATTATACAACTGTCAATACGCATGTATTACTTTTTACTTTTTTTCATGAGATGCACTTTTTATTATATTTCATTTTATATCAATAACTCTCTTGATGCAGAATAGTTAAATCAAGTTCTTAAACAAAACAAAATCTATAATCACTCACTCATAAAATTATAATACACGTCAAATAAACTTTCAAGGCCAAGTAATGTGTAATTGTAGCATATCGCAGAATATGTGTTTCGAAATGGAAACCTATGTAAATACTAACTTAACAATTAAATTGATTTGTA
>BMAW01089900.1:0-35860 GCA_019974015.1 Nephila pilipes
CGGTAGCTGCTTCGTTCAGTTACGGTAGCACCAACATGCAACTCGGTGAGGAGGTATAAATCATGCATAATTATGCCAAATAAATCAATTCCGACGACGAATTTTTGTGTCTGGAGTTGTTATTCACCGTGAAATTGTGTGCGCACCAACGGACGGACCATAATGGAGAATGTGTTGTTTCTACCTCTGAACTGGCGGTAAAATAGTGCTCAATTTTAAGAAAAATATTTATTTGTAACTTTTGGCTAAATGATTCTAATATATATATATATATATATATATATATATATATATATATATATATATATATATATATATACTCTTTCCTAACTCTACTCTCTCTTTACCTACACACAAAAGATTTGTATGCTGTTGAATGTATATAGAATCAATTTTCAGAAGTTTATTTTTGGTTGAAATTCATCTAACATAGACTAATTTTTAAATTGTGATGGTTGGATCCGCACGTGAAACTAGTTTAAACACACTTTTCCAAGATATGGGACAATATTTAAATTCCATGATTTCTATCTAATCTCCGTTTTTGTTTTTCATGAAATATTTTCTTTTCTCTTGAGATTTGCTATGTTTATTGGGTATCATTGTATTTAACTGGGTTGCTATTTTTATTAAATGGCTTATATATGTTTTGAATTAAAATTGTTTTGTATAATTTTAGCTTTGCAAACTTGTGGCTTTTTCCATTACAATATTTTGTGTGTTTTATATTTAGGATAATATGTTTAACTTGATTGATTTGGTTTATTTTGATAATTTACTGATTTTTTTCAATTAATTCTGTAGTTTTTGTATTTTTCTAAGCTTTAACAAATTTTTTAACATTTGTTCTTAGAGATTATAATTTATAATTTTTAGATTGATTTCGTATGAAGATTATGTCTAATTAACACCACACACACACACATATATATAGGGAATCAAAAAGTAAAATATTTCTCTCATATATAACTATTCGTGTTCGAAATTTACAAATGATGATTGCAGATTGCAATGTTATTTTTATTGCTTCTAATTTTTTTTCGCTTCTATTAGAAGTATTTTATTTCCAATTAACAATTTTTAATAGAAATTTAAGTATTTTTAATTAGTTTAAACTCATTTCTAGATTATTTCTATTTGTTATTTTCAGTTAAATAATAAGAAATTGTTATGGACTATTTTAATTACCATTTTAAACTTTTATTTTTGTAGCTAAAGTAAAATATCAATAGTTGAAAAACCATAAAGGAATACTTCATCTAATCTATTCTTTGTTCTCGGAGTTACATTAGAGAGTTAGAATACGTATTAGATTTTTGACAGAATATTTTGCAGATCATTGAAATAATTGAAAATGTTCGATTAAAATATCGAATCAAAATTTAAACTTCTATTTTTTGGTCACCTAACCACTTTTGTGCTGCGGTAGTTACATTATTGGTTTAAATTAACTGTAATTATATTAACCATTCAAGAAAATAATGCGATGTATTCGCGAAAGATTTTTATTTGTAACATCTTTTGAAAAACACTAGTCAGTTTTATCTTTGATACTTAGTTTTATTTGTGATCGATTTATGTGTACAAATAACCATCAATGGAGGGTGGGAGACGAGCTCCTTAAACATTCTAATCCAGTTTTATTTCGTATTTCGAATGAAATATTTTGATATTTTTTGTAGTTTACAAATATATGCAAGCTAATATGAAATCATGTTTTAATTAATTTTAATTTTTTTTTAAAAAAAATCTTATTTATATTGCATTAAATATACAAATCTTCTGTAAACAATTGTTGAAATGGCAACATTGTAGAAAGAACGACTAAACTTCAAAATAGAATCAAAAAGAAACATTCGCTTGAATGAATAGAGTTCCAACATTAAATGAGAGTACTCGAATTTTTTTCCCCTTCTTTTCAAAACCCGATTACACCAGATTTCTAGGCACACACAGCGCTTTCTGTTTATTAGATAAGAACGAAAAAAGGCCATTATTACCCATTAATTTTGTTCGCTCCGTCGCGCCGGATTGAAGAACAATTTTTTTTCTTCTTAGGCCTTTTCTCCCTCTGGCACTCCATCGTAGAAATCATTGTCTTTCGTACTGCATTAACCCTTTAGGTTGCGTGTGAACAGCGGTCGCTGATTGGATATCTGCTCGGAAGTCACGGATTGGATGACTTCGCGGCAGACGATGCTGTGAACGAATGCCACTGGGTTGAAAGGGAATTAATCCGTTGAAATAAATAAGAAAGACACTTTCGGGGCTTATTAGCGATGACATCTTTCACAATCGGTCAGTTTATTGATAGATGCTAACGACTGTTTATGTTAATGCTGGTGGTCTATGATTTGGATCTCATTGAAGTCGAATAGAATTCCTTTTGAATGCATGAATTGGTTTTACCAAGACGCGTTCTATGCGGGAAACCTGAATGGAATCAGGCTTAATTGTTCCAGGCGAAATAAACCGTGTTCTTCAAATCAAGCACGTGTTTGTGCCTGGAACGTATGATTTATGGTGATGGGCTGCGTTCTGATTGCATAATGAAGTCACACGTGGTTCTCGAGGCAATTCGAATGGTTATGATGACTCATATTTCAAAGAGCTCATTATGATTTGAATTTGGATCTACTTCTATATTTATTCACTATCGCTTACCTGTTTTAAAGTTTAATTTCGCCGTCGTATTGAAACTGAGTAACTGACAATAAATAGTTCCTGAGCTATTTGGACTTGAGACCAATAAATTTTCAATATCAAACCTATGAAACAATGGGAGAAAATTAATAATTATTTTGATGGACTTGCATAAATGTTTTTATTTTTCTATGCATTTTGCAATGTTTTTCTGTATGTAATATTTTTATGGATTTGGCAGGAATTTTTTTCAGCTTTAGTCGTAAATATGTATAAATACGCACTAATGGAGTACACAGATACGTGTGTATGTATATAATAAAGACAAACTTCTTAACCCTGTAACTGAGAATGTAATTTGATTAAATCGAACTCCTCTGTAGATCAAAATCACTGTCAAAGAAAAAAAATTCTCTCTCAACAGTATTATATATGTACTCACAATACTCTTTCGGTAATTCGGCCAATATTAGACCTGAGCACAGACCTGATTAATGGAAAATCACTAATATGTTGTTTACAATAATATACAGCAGAAGCTATATATTATTGCATAAAACTTAATACAGTATACTCAAAGTGTCAAACACTTGAAATATATATTACTAAAAGTACAAAATATTTACTGTTTCTACTGTGTTTATTATTTCAGTGAAGTAGAAGGCATAAATTAATTTTCTGTGTAATAATTTTCCGGTGTAAAAACACTGGATTATTAACAGGGTCGGATAGGTGAAGTGCTGGATTATAAAAGAAGTACTGATGTATTACATATAAGACAAATTAAAATACTGAGATCTTTTTTTACTTTAAAATACCACATTACATCGTCAGTTGTCAATTAAGGACATACTAATTTTTCTATACACATCTAAGACCTCAATTTGAATGAAATTCAATTGCACGCATAAATTCATAGATAAATCATGCTTTTAAATTTTGGAATGAGGTTGCCCAGTTATTAATAACGCGAATTGCTAAGCCGGAGGAGAAATTGTGTTCAAAGATTCAGGAATCATGACCCTAGTGAAGTTTTCTTTCTATGGTGTTTACTGCCTTTGGTAAACCTGGATGACATGCCACCGGGATACTTAGTGATCTTTCTCTATTTTTGTCCCCATTCGTGTTTTGCCTCTCCCCCCTCCATTTTTTTTCAAACGTCTATATCACAGATACATATAGTTTGGTGCTTGCTTCATAACCCTAACTGTCACTCATTGTCTAAAAGGATCAATTCTATGGAATATTTTCGTGTGGAATAAAGCGGTCGGGTACGCATTAAATCTACCAAGTTTTCAAAAGTGTTCCTTAGCGAAACACAGAATTTCAACAAGTGAGGAATTATCTCAGGTGTTTACATTGTCACTTAACTGGAATCAAAATTTTACGTTTCGCCCTCAATATTAGTTGCACAGCCCTAAAACGATTTTTAATTCAAATCAATCAAGTGACATTTGATTGCCTTGGATAATTTATCTTTTTATGTGTTTTTGTTTAATTACTTATAAAACGTTTGAGAGTGTCTTCGCCTAATATTAAGAAACATGAATCGCGCTTTCGAAAGACTTTGTTAAGATAATTAATACCATCTTTTGATTTCTTGTAAAAAATGCATTGGAATAAACCATTATCACATTCTTTGTGAATGAATTTGTGTCGCACCGATAGCGATAACTCAACGCAAAATGACGATAACAACTCCATACGGCACAATAAAAAAAAACTAACCGTTGAATCATTGTCAGATTTGTTTTTGACCGTTTAACAGATGGCGGCGGCTAAAACAAATCCTTTTTGAGCCACCCTCGTCAAAACTCTAATTCTAAAAGTAAAGTTAGGAGAGGCTGTTTCAGGTGTCTTCCTCGTTGCTTGACCGAGGCTCAAAATTACGAGGTCCGTCACCAATACCCCTCGTGTTGCTCCTAGTGCGACGTTTATTAAAACCAAACCAATCCAAATTTAAAAAAAGTTCTATGCAAAGTTTTGCAACGAACAGATTTAGCCAACCAAGGTGCGCTTTTTTTTTTTAAATAATTATTATTAAATTACTCAATTAAATATATAAGTATTAAAGTAAGCGATGAAATATCGAGAAATGGACAATAGTAAACTTTTCCGATATTAAAACTCAAACAAACGATAAATTATTAAACTGAATACATTTAAGCTAAATGTAAATAAAATTAAAGCAAACGATAAATTATTAAATTGAATATTATATCAGATAAATATAATTAAAATTGAAGCAAACAATAAAAAAAATTGAAAATTCATCTGGTACGCCAAAAGTCATCCAGCTAAAACAATAGCCCCTTGAGTAGCTAATATTAACCTTACATATTAAAGTGAAATATAGTATATTTACTTGATGTATATTGTTTTTAAGAAATTTAGGAACGAGAAATGGATATGTGTGCTATAACCACTGCATGTTGAAAAATATTGAGTCACTTTCTATCTCAAAAAGTAGTCAAAGCTTGGATTGGACTTTTGATACAAGGTTGAGGCAGTCTCAAATTCTTGAACACTGTTTTAAATAAATAATCAAATCAAATTAAATTTCAACCAGTAATATTACATACGTATCGCAAACATCAGTTCCTTTTACGTTTTTCTAAGGAATGCAAGGGAAATCATTAATTTTGTCCCATTTTCCTACTTTAAGCAGCCACCATAAATGAAACCACAAAAGCCGGAATTGTTGATCAAATTTTATGTTGTTGACGTTGCGATCAAGAGTAATTTGATGTTCAATTTGTTCCATGATTGCCAGACGAGATATGAATATTACGTTCTCTAAAGCAATAATTCATTCTCGTTATTATGAATGAATAGCTTGTGTAGGTCAGTTTTTCCAGTATGGTAATAGGTAATTATGCAAAGACGAAATGAGTTCCACTATCAAACATATTTCTCTTTTATTTATTTGTTTAATATCGATTGATTTGGATTGGTAACGATCATGCATTCAGTTATGTTCTTTGAACAATTTTGATCGAATTCGATAAATTGTTTCCTTCTGGATGTTTCATTTGTAAGTTAATTTGAAGGTTTTGTTCTTTATTTCAAATGCAGAGATTTCTCACGGATTTTTGTGGAAATTTTATTTATTCCACCAGGAAAATTGGAATTTTAGGTCAATAAATTTGTGTGATGAGTCTTGGCAGTTAAGTGTGTCTTTTTAATTGATGTCACGTTGTCGCAATATATTATGCTACGAATTAGGTGAGGACGTTGTACATGATGTATTATGTAACTGATTTTATTTTAAACCTGAACCTAAAATTCAACTCTTCACGAAATTTAAAGTTATTGTATTAGTAATGATGAAGGTCTGTTTTTGAGAAAAAAGTTTTATTTGTCACCGATCTTATTTACGTGTAGGATTATAAATTTTGGATAATTGCAAAGCTATAATTTATTTGCCTCGTTTTTTAAATTTAAATTTTTTTTTTAAATATATTACTGAAAAAGAAGGTTCATGAATTATTTTATTTGGGAAAAAAATTGGCCTTGGAAAACTAGAAATAATGTTAACATAGTAATTGTATCTGTTCGTCACATTATTTGAAAAATCATTTGTTTTTCTAATTTTTCAGATGTCCTTGAATTAAAGATGTATTTACTTTTTTTTTTTTAATCATTATGTTGTTATATTCAAATTTTATTTTAAAGTACTTTGCTGACTTTTAATTAATTGTTTAACTGAATATGACTTATCGCTGGTTTATCAGAAAACGAATTTCGTGAAATAAGTTGAATTTTGTATATTTTTGTTATTAAAGTCCATTTATGTGCCATTTTGGAATAAAAAAAAATTTGATGAAAATATGACCAGTAAAAAAAAAGAATATATATATGAAATACGAATCTTATTTCTTAGTAATTATAAAACCTCATCATTTAATGCCTGTGACTTTGCATTTTTTCGGAATTTTCAATAACTTAAATTCAAGGTCAGTTTCAGGTGCTAACGCGTAACAAAAAACTCGTCAAATATTTACATCGATTTTCTTGTAAGTCACCATGTATTGCTCCGTTGCTATGCCTAAAAATAGCATACTCTATACAAGAAAAGAATATATAATGTGAATTTTTTTTATATATATATATATTGACACGGTCACGCAAAAATTGTTTTGCATCATTCGTTAATGATAAAACACGCGACGGAACATTCAATTAGTAACAATTAATGTATGTATGAATGTGCTGCGTTTTTGAAATAATTTTTGAGACAGTACAAAATTTCAGTATTTAAATACAATTTTAAATTGTTACCAAGTTCTGCGAAAGTCACTTTCTGAAGTCATTCCCAGGAACAATTATACATTTCATTAGAAACATTCCGTTGTCATGGATACTAAAATACGTTGAACCGGTGTTGCGTTGATAATGACAACGAAACGGGACAACCTTGACAATGGAATTTTAACGTCCAAGTCTTCCCTAAGACACTTTTATTGTAAATTTCTTACACCTTTAAATACGTATATAATAATCTGGTATGTTGATTAATTTGATAGATATTTTGAATAACTTTTTTCTAAATGTTGGTTTTACTCTAATAGTAATCGCCCCATTTTAGTAATTAAAAATTCTATCTTTTTTTCCTGAAAATCTCGGTTATTTATTTGTTTTTGATGATGAACGTGCACTGAATATTCCTTACAAAGTTTGGAAGACATTTTTCAGTTTATAGTATCAGGTATTTGTAAAAGTAATATGTGTCATATATATTGTTGAATTAATTCCTATGATTCTGTATAGTCGTGAGTTCGAGTCCCGTTCTCACTAAAGACGCGTCGCGTATCAGGGTTGATACACGATACATATATCGGGATTCAAAGTCTTCACATTGGGATAGCGTGGAAGTTAGGAAAGTTGGGGACCAATTCACATGTCTTTATCGTCACTTGACCGAGGTTCAAAATTACGAAGTCTGTCACCAATAGCCGCCGTGTTGCTTCTAAGAGAGAAGATAATAAACAATCAATAAATTTTAGCAACAAATAAGTTTCAAAATGTATTTGTCATTGAAGTATAGAGTAAAAATTCTAGCTCACATTTCACGTGTGAATAAATAAATTCAAATACGTAGAAGTGAATAGAATAATAAAGTGGTGTAGAACTCTCTTTCGCTCTCTGAGTACACCAGTGAAGATATGTATGGGATATTAATAAATCAGAAATTATTTTTTTTTTACCAGTTGATAAAATATTTCGAGCTAGAATTCTTTTTTTTTTCAATGCTAGCTGAAGAAATGTTTTTTGAATTCCTTTGAAATAATTTAGAAGGAAATATTCTTCCTTAAGTAGTTATGAGAATATTCTGAATTCTAAATTCTTTTAATTTTTATCACTCAAACTTTTATTTATAATCGTAGCACTAAATATATCCCGTCGAGTATGATTTTAAAAACTACATGGGAGTTTAAGTGAGGCATGCAATGAAAAAAAAGATAAATGCATGCATTTAATTAACTCCAGTAATTCGTAAATTTTAAAATATACATAAAATCAACGAACAAGTAGCAGAATCAAAATCACACTTCTGAGCACAAATTTTATACTCATGAAAAAATAATTTAGTTTATTCTATTAAGAAAATTACATTATATGCATAAAAAATTATATTTTCTTTCTCTTAAACTATATCATATTCAAAATATTTGTCATATTAACCTGAAACTGATATTCAAATGTGTATAATCCTAATGTCCTCTGTTTTGCAATCATCATACGTTCTTGCTGGAATTGGAATGTTCCACATGATTGATTGATAACCTAATCTATAATACTTAATCCTTATTCTCTCAATGCTAAATGCGTTGTGAGTAGTTTGTAGTGGATTATTCCTTCCATTTTAAAGGAGAATTATCCACCCCTTGTACAGACGGGATAATTCTTATTGTTGAGTTGTTTTGGCCAGTGGATTTAATGTAATCCTTTGGAACTGCTTTGGAAGCGTATCTCTTTTGTGTAATTTTTGTGATTGTAAATTTTGGTTTATAATAGAGGACCATTCCATACCAATATATATAATCAATCCAAGATTAGGCTCTTCGAACTGTAAAGGGATTTTTTTTTCATTAATATCTGTAATCAATTTTTCAATATATCCTTTAGTTTGATTGAAGATTCAGAACGTATCAAAAATCAGCCGAAGAAAATGTTTGACTGCAAGTTTTTACAATGATTAATTAAATTTCGGTTTCTTAACATATCGCTTCAAGCTTCCCATTTGAAATATTGATGGCAGTTTGGAATCTTTAGCAAAACAACGATTTTTGTCAATGAATAAAAATATCTTCACTTTTGAAGGATTTTTCGAGAGGTAATCTTATTTTTGTGCAGAACGTGAGAGAAAATTTTCTGCATAGTCAATGTGACGATGGTAAAATTTACCTTTATAAATTATACTAGTTATGGAAATCTCTAGAGTGATATTTTCTGGACTCTCCTTCCCTTTTCTGCAATCAATATTTTTGATGACACCTTTACTTTTCATTCATGATGTGGTGATTAATTGTACTTGATGTTACGTTGGAACTAAAATTGAGCTCTGGACTAGAAAAATGCTAAAAGTAGGCTTTTATACAAAGAATAATTTCATTTCTGAGGCTTCCATTTTTTCGAATAGGCCCAATAAGAAAAACTATACTTTGTATAATATTGCAGGATGCCACAAAAATTATTTTCCAGTTTATTTTCTTCCTTTCATATAATTTAGGATAAAATTTAATTTTTTAGTATTAAAAATAGGTATATCCGTGCCTTTTTTTAATGAACATTTAAAAATAATATCTGATAAATGGTACTCGAGGTTTGTGCCTCACAAGTGTGCTTTCATGACCTCTCGAAGTATATTTCTTGGTATCATGGCGATCTCTTCTCTAATATTATTTATTCTATAACTGTCTCAAGTTTATTCATTTATTACAATAAACTTTTCTTCTTAGGTAGCTCCAAGATTTCGATTCTCCGGTAAGCTCGCTATGTCGCGGTGATGAAATCATAAGTTATAGTGAGAAAAATGGTCTATATTTGGCGGTTTATCGCTTGCGCGCGACTAACGGAGAAGTAACTACATTTTTTTCCCCTGCGAACAAGTGGATCTGGAAAAAAGCCCTCACTATAATTTAACATGTAAAAAGTTGCACAAAAATATGATATATATATATATGTATGTATGTATGTATGTAATGATTTAACTTAATTCATATTAGTTTCTCATAATAATAATTTAATTTTCGAATTTTTCTCTCATTTAAAAGTAGAGTGTTCATTCTTATTTCCTGATACCATTCCGTTTTAACTTAGTTCATGCAATCACGCGTTCTTAAAAATTCGCTGACAACGCTGTTTAGATCTGTAGGTATGATCCCTACCAGACCTTAGGTCTGTGCTTAAATTGCCTCGAAATCCCTCTATTCATCCCACATGTTCTATGACATTTAATGTGAAAAATCCCTGCTATATAACCAAAAACACAGCGATACGCCCTTTCTTGATTTTACTGTCTTGCTCTCAAAATCTTATGCTCTGTTTTCTTCTCTTTACGGCGGAATTGTAACTTCCGCCGTGTGGAAATGGTGTCTCTCTCCGGTACAATAAATCAATTAATTAAAAATGAAATTGATTTCGACTGTTTTTTATAAACTTAATTAAATAGTACTATAAAAATATTTAAAAGAAAGGCATAACTTTATATATATATATATAATGTCTGCATGTTCCATTATCCATTTTTATGTGCGAGAAAACAGAAGAAATATGACCACTAAAACACCGTAGTGTAATAGGGTTGATATATTTTAAATCTTTTGGAGCTAGAAATCCTCACATTGCCCTGGCATGGATGTGGAGGCAGGGGTGCCAGGTGTTGATCTTGTTATCTGACAGTGGCTCAAAATTACGAGGCATATTTACTCTCGCTAGCAGACCTTGTATCATGCAGAAATAGGCGGTCAGAAAACGTACAATAAATAAATAAAAGAAATTACAAATGGGAAAATCTCCGGAAGTAGTATGAGTATCCAAAATTGGGAAAATTGGCTGACGTTTGATAAAGCATTCGCTCTACTATTTTTTTGACAAAAAAAATTTATTTTAGAATGGTTTCTAAAGCTAGAGCTACTGCAGAAACATCAAAAACAGAACTCTCAATGTTTTTTTTACGAACTTCTCTAGCTGATCTGCGGTTTGGTTCAATGGCTTTTGGAAAACCTCAGTTGCAAAGGTTGATAGTACTGAAAAAAAGAATGAAAACCATCCTTTTCTTCCAGAAGCATACACGAGACCGAAAGCAAGTAGTACAGCGAGAAGAAAAACAAACTTTTTTTTCTTCAACTCCCGCCAAAATTGCGAATTCCATTTCAAATAAAGGTTTGTAGCATTCTCTAGGGAGTCGTATCATAACTTGAGGAACTTGCACGTATTTTACTGGAAAATAAACCCAAACGAAAAAATAATAATCCTTTTCCGGGGATCCGGTATTAGAGGGTTTTATTTTTGTGTGTTAGGTTTTCCCACTCTCCTGGATCGATCGTTTGGTTATGTTCAGAATGGATTTTCGAACCAGGGAGAAGGAGGGGGTGGAGTCATTGATACGCAGAACCTGTTGGTTAGGAAAAAGAAGAGAGATAGTATTGTGCTCTCTGCGGATAAAGAAACCAGACTAAGTTCTGGGAAGTGGAAGAAAGAGATTAAATTTCCCTGAAAAGGGAGAATATTGCATCTTTTCCGAGATCTGAAGTTCCGTGTCCGGAATCTCTTACAACTCTTGATTCATTTAGAAGAGAGTTTTTATTAACGCTTATTAAAACACATGTTGTGTGTGGGTTGTGGTTAGATCATCCTTTGCAAAAGCTGTTATCAAATAATTGTTTTTAGAACTGTTTATAAGGTAAAACTGTAGTTTTTATTTAAAGTAATTATCAGTATGAAAATTGTGCTTATTTATTAATTAATTCCTTTGTGTAGTTTTTAATTCCTAAAAATTCTTCAATTCAGTATGCAAATTATCTATTCAATATAGCAATATTGCATTATTTTAGTTTCGATATCTCAAGTGATGCAATTACATATGTGATGTAATTATATATTTGTTTAATTATTAAGAGTATGCCACGCTAAAATTCCATTAATTAATAAGTATTAGTATTTAATAATAATAACCATGGAGAAATAAGTTGTAAATAGAAATTTGTATTCCTTATAACACTTACGGTTGACATCAGTGATTTGAGTCAGTTTTAATGTTCCTAGAATTAATTTCTAATATCATAAGCCCTGGTTTCTGTGTGAAAAAAATTATTTGAAGCTTGATTCTGCTTTATTTTGTACATCTTGATAATTCCCCTCCCTTGCAAGTGGTCACGGTAGTCTAGTGGTTATGTTTACGGACTCGCAGCGGGCATTTTTCGTCGAGTCGTGGGTTCAAGCCGTGAGGTCACTGAAGACCCGCCTTGTAGTCGGAGCTGATGCATGTTAAATCTGTCGTGGCTCAAAATCTTCCCGTTGGCGTGGTGTGGAATTTCGGAGAGGGAGGTGCCAACTCAAATGTCGTCCTCGTCATCGATCGAGGCTCAAAATTACGAGGTCCGTCGAGGCTCTTGTACAGTGAATATCTTGTACATTTTATTTAACATTTATATCAAAATTATGTAAATTTTATGTTGTTTTGTCAATAAATGCTGAGTGCGGGGGTGATTGTTTCCCGGGGGGGGGGGGCGGTTTGCAGCTCTAAACCCTTTGGGTGAGCTCGGTCCCTTTGGATATTCTGCCAATAGCCCTCGTGTTGCTTCTCAGTGCGGTTTCCTCCCTTGGAAACTTTTATAAGGATTGATTTTGATCTAAGTTATTTTTTCCTTTGCGATTACCGCTATCTACATTCGTGTTTTACAGTGAATGAAAAACTGCTCTGAAGTTTTTGTTTTACGGTATGAAACTTTGTTTATAAAGTATTTGTTTTGAAGAAAAGCATTAGTTTGAAAAAACTTTAATAATCTTAAACTAAAGCTTTCCTTTGCAATGTTTTCTAATACTTTTCTTTGTAACATTCAAAATATGAGCTCAAACTTTAATATATATATATATATTTCAGTTTTAAAAAATTAACAAAGTTTTAATGTTGGAAATGTTTTGATATTTTTAATGGTTTGATTTTAAAAAAGTATATAATGTAACTATTTTTTAACCTTTAGAAAAGAGGAAGAGAGAAAATATTGATACCTGAAATCATAATTTTAAAAAAAAAAGTATTGAATATTGAACACATTTTATTTTATTTTTATTTTTATATCTTTATAAAGGCGTTCGACATACAAAAAATTAGTCTATATTTAATTATGAAAATTTTATTTCGTCATTTAAACATTGCAATTTATATACCTCACAACTTTTTCCTTTTTGTTTCCACATTTAACTGTGAGGCACCCATTAATTATGCGAGTAATTGCAATACGTATAATTATCGGGTGCTCCTCAGTAATTATGCGAGTAATACTCGTATAATTGATACCTTGCCATTTGCCAGCTCATTTGGTAATTGTTGCTAACAAAACAAAACAATGATTTTTTTTTTAAGTGTCATCACATGTTGACATTTTCGAGTCAATCCTCAGGAGTGGGAGTCGGGAACTCGTTGTTCGAACAACCACGACTAATCCAATCGACATGGCAGGACGAACAGTCAAATGGGTCACGGACGATTTTGCTGAAGGAGTCACCTATAGCGAAGAAAAATGCCAAATATGCGGACCACCTCTCGCTGGCTGTCACGAGGAGAATTGTAGCAATACGCTAACGTTTTGTTATGATAAAACGTTTCTTTCGTTTGTTGTTTGGTGCTGAGAATGGAGGCTTTTTGTTTGGATGTTTTACTTCAATTAACTCATTGTAATTACGAAACGTGCTGTCCTCGACTTTTATTTTTACAAGTTTTCATTTCACTTGCTTTGTTCTTACGTACATATATTTAATAATAATTCGAGATAAAAATCAACGCTTTTAAAAACAACGTTTTTATATGATGGCAAAGTTTATTAAAAAATTATTGAAATATTAGTTAAAACTGGTCGCAAATATCTGAATATTGCATTGTTAGGCAAGTAAGAACGGTTCCCAAAATTTTAGAGCTCTAGCTTGATGGGAAGTTGGTTAAATTAGCAATAGAAAATTTGATGACACACTGATACACATACACAGAGACACACACCAAGTGAAATACATAAAAACGTTAAAACTAACTAAAATTAATCAATTCATCCGGTAAATTAAATGGTTGGAATGCAGTTTAACCCAACCACTCTTGGCGACAAGAATTATTTGACAATATTTTGCCAAATGTGGCTACCCAGATCCGTTTTACGGACTTAACGTTCAGCCAAAAAAAAAATCGCCAAGTTTGGTGCCAAGTTTTGAAATCGCGCTAAGTGATTGGGCTAAATTGCATTATCAAAGAAAATATTAGTTAAAACTTGTCGCAAATGTCTAAATATTGCATTGTTAGGCGAGTAAGAACGATTCCCAAAGTTTCAAAGTTCTAGCTTGATAGGAAGTTGGTTAAATTAACGATCGAAAATTTGATGACACACACACAAACACATACAGACCAAGTGAAATACATAAAAACGTTTTAATAATTCGATA
Source organism: Nephila pilipes (assembly GCA_019974015.1). Lineage (NCBI taxonomy): Eukaryota > Metazoa > Arthropoda > Arachnida > Araneae > Nephilidae > Nephila > Nephila pilipes. The sequence continues at coordinate 14,299 of BMAW01089900.1, forward strand.
TAAAAACCAACGTTTTTAAAAATAACGTTTTTATATGGTAGCAAAGTATATTAAAGAAAATTATTGAAATATTAGTTAAAACTGTTAGTTATTTTTAACTTTAAAATTTACTTAAAAGGATACATTTGTGAGCATATTAAGAAATTCATAATACTCATAAAATCAAAACATGCATTTGAAAGTTTGTAAGTCATTTTATTAAAAAAAATGGGAACCAGAATTCAGAAAAGGTTTACCCTTGGCGACAAGAATTATTTGGCAGTATTTTGCCAAATGTGGCTACCCTGTTCAGTTTCACTGATTTAACGCTCAGCCAAAAAAAAAAAAAAAAAATCGCCAAGTTTGGTGCCAATTTTTGAAATCGCGCCAAGTGTTTGGGCTAAACTGCATTATTAAAGAAAATATGAGTTAAAACTGGTCGCAAATGTCTAAATATTGCATTGTTAGGCGAGTACGAACGATTCTCAAAATTTCAAAGCTCTAGCTTGATGGGAAGTTGGTTAAATTAACGATCGAAAATTTGATGACACACACACACACTCACACACACACACACACACACACCAAGTGAAATTCAGAAAAACGTTTTAAAAAAGTGTGTCTTTCTCATTCAAAATTTGTGTTCGAATTTTAACCCACTACCTGTCAATTGATCGAGCTGAAACTTTGCATATAATTTTAACTCCTATGATGGTACAACACTATAGTATGCTCAAGTAGCGACGGACTTAGAGGGAGGGAGGGAGGCTAGGGCCCCGGCCTCGAACTTAATTTTCGAATTTTAACCCACTTTTTATCATCAGATCGAGCTGAAACCTTGTATACACCTGTAACTAGCACACCATTATTGCAATATAATGGTGTGCTCAAGCAGTTGCAGGGTTGGGGAAAGCGAACCTTGCCTTTAACAAGTTCCAATTGAGTAGAAATTTTGCACAAAACATATAGCTCACATATTTGCTTTTTAGTAATAAATTTCCAAAATTAAAAATTATTAAAATAAAAGTAAAAACAAATTAGTAAAAGTTCTATTCTAAGTTTTGCAAAGAACAGATTTAGCCACCCAAGATGCGCTTTTTTTTTTATAATTATTATTAAAGTACTGAAATATAAGAATTGAAGTAAACGATGAAATATCTAGAAATGGTCGATAGTAAACTTTTCCGATGTTAAAATCAAAGCAAACGATAAATTATATTTAATTGAATGTTATATCAGCTACATATAATTAAGATTAAAGGAAACAATAAATTTTTACACTGAATATATTTTAAGGTAATTAAAATTGAAATAAATGGTAAAAAAAAATTAAAAAGTGATCTGGTACGCCAAAAGTGATCCAACTAAGACAATGGCCCCTTGGGTAACTAATAAGTAAAAAAAAAAAAAAAAAAAACATTTTGAAGTCGATGTTTTATTTAAAGATCGATTAAAAGGCATAAAAATATTTTTTTCACTGTAAAATAATAAAAATATATAAAATGTTGAAATGTTCATACTTCTCTTGATCTCGTATATAAGTAGCTTTGGTATTTAATTTATCGTTAATTACCGATGTATCTTAATTAAACACCTCAAACTTTATAAATAATAACTTATTTTTCGTTTAAAAATATTTTTATACCTATTAATCCATTTTTTAACAAAAGCATAATTTAAGAATGTTTTTACTCATATTTCTATTCTTTAATTACTTTTATTTCAATTAAATAATTGTAATTATTAAACAAGTTGTCCTCGACTTTTCTTTTAAATATCGAGGTCAACTTGCTGTAATAATTACTGAATATTATGTGATATTAGGCTTTAAATTATTAATGTTGATTAATTATATATATGGTCATTAACAATTTAAAACTTTCACCGTGAAACGTATCTTTTGTTTTGAGATGAAATATAATTGGCTGTTTAATTTTAATTCTAGTTCATTGCCTCGCACGAAGGCCTTTCTCGAGACCAGTCGACCGCAGAGATATTCTTTGTTCACGATTAAAAAGTTATAAAAGTCTACTTTTAGTGTTTTATAATTTCTTTTTATAATCATTTCATTATAAGTTTTCAAAATAACTAAATGAAATTTCCTTGTATCCTCGTCATATATTTGATTTTATTTTTAAAAAATAGCCCTTATTTTATTTCATCATATTTTCATGAAATAGTAGTCATTGAAGAATTTTTTTTTAATTCTTAGGATAGTCGTTTGCTCTTTGATTTTCTGTTCCTCAAAAAAAAATTCGTTTTTGTTTCATGAGTTAATCATTTAATATGTACCAGGTCTCTTTTTTGATAATTTATTATTAAATTTTATATTGTAATTAAATGATAAAAATTGTCTTTGCTTAATATTTAAGAGTAGAAACTTTAACGCAGATCAATGTTTCAGTCAAAGATACCTTGGCATTAGTAATCATATAATGACTCCATTAGCTAATGGGGAACATCACATTTTATTATACAAGTTATTTGAATCAATTCATTTTCTCCTGCATATGTGTTTCATATTTCCTCTCTCTATATTATCACATCAAATGCATATTTAAATCTACCTATTAAAGTGAAGAATTGTGTGTGAGGGTCGAAAGAAAGATTACTGAGCTTCTGACGTTGAAAGATAATTTTATTCAACAATCTAGAGAGATCTCGAGCTTCTCGAGATCAAATTCTTGAGAGTGGAATGTATGCTGGTTTCTGCCAGTCAGTTGAAAATTCTTGTTATGGTGCCACATTCTTCTCGCGAAGGGAAACGCGCCGTTCCGGATTTTTAATAAAACTGTTTACGGTGTTAATGTCATGAACCGTTCTCATACGTACAAGTTGTGTCGTGAATGTAAAGCATGCAGGAACAATTCAAAACCGTTGTTTCGGTCTGAAAAATAATGACATCTTGTCTTTTGGGAGCTGGAGACTCTCCTCGTGGAATTTTTGCCCTAAGGGAAAGCAATTAATGCCGAACATCATTGCGAAACTTTAAAAAATTATACGGAAGGTGGTACAGGATAAAGGGAGAATGTGAACGAAGAGAGTGTTTGTTGCCAACCAACGGTACAAAACAGCTTTTGGACTCGTTCGGTTGGGACTCATCTACCACTCCTCTCACAGCCCCGATCTGGCAACGTCAGATTTTCATCTTTTCAACTCTCTATAGTCGTTTATAGGTGGAAAAAAGTTTTTGACCGCCAAGACATCAAACAATAGAGTGACATCAAAGAATGGGCCAAATAGGCGGGAAGAGATCTAAAAAAAGTTTAACAAAGCACATCCCTCAGCTCACAAAGTGCGTTCTAAAGAAGGCAACTACGAGTACTTCGAAAAATAGTGTTTGATGTACGTTTATGTATTTGTAATTTTTTTTAAAAATGTATTGCCTTTTCGATTTTTAAGAAATCGAGTTCTCTTACTTTCTGGACAACCTTCTTATTATTTGTAAACAATTTTGAATTTTAAAGGCCAGGATCGGCTATCTGGGGGGGCACGGTGGATGCTATGCACGAGGCCTTGAGATTGAGAGAGGCCCCCGAAAAAGACAAGAACTAAAGTTATGTCTTGCACAGGAAAACTTGACAATATTCCTATCGTTGTCAGTATGACGAAAAGTTCATTTTATCGTAAACATTATTATAATAAATCTCTGAATTTCGACAATTTTCAAACTAATTCTTAATGATGCGAATGGTTAGTTTATGTTATTTGATTCCGGGAACTCCAGAATATCCCTACCTAAACTGAACTTTTTAGTCAAACATGTACGCTGAACGCTTAAATGCACTTTTTATATTAAGCATCGAAAAAGAAATTGCATAAACAAAGTTAATTAAGTAATTAATGTTGAAAATTAAGTAATTAATGTATTAGCATAAACAAAAACACGCTTTAAATAAACATGTATCACTAATATATGTTCGTGTTTGTAATTTTTTTTTACTTAACAAAAACATTTACGTCCCCAAATGGTTTCTTGCACCCAAGCCCCATTATAGAAAAGGCCAACTCTATTTAAGGGCGTAAAATATTAAGCTAATTTATATATGTCCATAAGAACACGAATTTATATAATATCGAGACATTTTTTTTCTGTAAAAAAGTTTGAGTTTTGTTTTTGTGCTGTTACGTTAGATGAAAACAGCTTTAAGTAAATATAAAAATTGAAAATAAAATTACATATATATTAATATTAATTAAATATTTTAATCTTAAAAAGTTGTTTTGGAAATATAACCACTCTTGAATATTTGTCAGGATTCTATAGTAAAATATATGAAAACTTAACTGATGTAACGCATTGTGTTGTACGCGGTTCAACCATAGCGTCCATTCGTTGTTAAATTCATGGAAACACAATTTAGAGCAATTTTTTTTTCTCTCCTTCAAATTCCAGTAACTACTTATGATATATTAAACAACTCTGTGTATCTGTAGTGGAATACATACAATAAAACAAAACGACTTCCAATTTTACTTCTTCCTCGTGAGGTCGTCACCCCACAGCAATTTAACCATTTCGTATATTAATATTACTTGAAGACCACCCGAGTAGTTTTGGAAGTCGAAATGAATCATTTCATAAATTGAGCAACACAGAAGCAATCTGTCGGTTTCTTTTGTAAAAATGAGTTTGTGGAAGAGAACGTTTCGGAGAGCTATGAAAAGAAAAGTTTTCTCAGAAGAATCTCGGGAGTGTTTCTGCTGTGATATACTTTTTTATTCTTTTCTTTGTTATGGACTTTCTTTTCGTATCTTCTTTCTTTCCTCTTTACTTCATTTATTTATTTCTTTTTAAAGATTTTGTTGTTATCTGCGATGGCTTTGGTGTCTTTAGACACGTTTTCAGTTGTATGAAAGAGAGTAGAAAATTTCATCTTTTTTATTTTTATTTTTATTTCCCCCGTTTTGTTCTCGTGTCTTGTTAAGCCTAAAAGTTTTTTTTTTTCGCTTTTCGAAGATTTGCTCCTGTATTATGAGAAAGAAATGCTAGTGGAACTAAAATACTAGGTCAAAGAAATAGAAGAAAAAAAAAATTGAGGTTTTTTTTCTGAAAGATTTATTGAGTAAAAAGAGTTAAAAAGTGAAAACAAAAATTAATTTTAACATTATTCTCGTATTTATCAAGTTCGGTTTTGTGAGACTGTTTCACATAGATTGTTTTTAAGAGAGAGGATGCTGAAAATTTAAGACCAGAGAGATTTTATCATTGCTTCGTAAAAGATAAACTTTGTGGCTTCTTTTCTATATTAAAACTTTTTTTTTTTTTTTTTTTTTTTTTTGGGGGGTATATGAAAGAATAGAGTTCTAACGTGAGTTTCTTTCTGCATAATCTCTTTAATTCTCAAAATATCACTATGGGTAAACTTTCTGATTTTTTTATTCAAATTTCCAACCAAATTACTTTAACTCAAAAAGTATAATGAACGGATTTACAGAAACGCGTGTAAAAACGACAGAGAATTGAATATTAGAGTTAGTATTGGTTTCATATTAAAAGTATTGTGATTAATATCCGTTGACGTAGTTAACGTGTATGAATTTACATAGATTGTTATCGAACATAGTTCTAGAATATTAGGTTGTAAAGCGTCGAGGGTTTTTTTCTCAAATTTTTCTCCAATATGCTCACTCTCTCTCCAATATGCTCAGGGTTTTTTCATAATATAGGGTTTTTTTTCCAATATACTCACTCTCAGGGAGAGAGAGAGTGGGCAATTGGAGATTAAACCCAATGGTTTACACACCCAGCCATTCATTTCAAGTCCATTATTACGTTGCCGGCTGTGAGACGGACTGAAAAGGTGTAACTTCTTGGCGTTTCTTTTCATCAACAAATGGCGACATGTTACAGGTCATCGAAAAGCTGAGAAATAGATCTATTGAATGGTTGGTATAACACATTCAATTTATCTCAATAGATCGCGAATTACTAGTAATTGTTTTAGTGATTTCTCCACCTTCGCAGTTGTAAAAATGGCGTACCATAAGAAATAACTCTTTGAAGAGGAATTAAATAATTTTTAATTCTAATTCTACTTCTTATAATTCTTTTAATTTTCTTGGAAAATTAAATAATAAATATAGGATCGACTATGAGGTAAAATATTAGGAAGCCAATGGATTGAGAAACATATCAATAAAGTGATAAGAGCAATCATCTGTCTCTTTATTATTTGACTGTTATATCTGTGCAATTAGACAGTTACAGTGACCACCGAAACGAATAGCAGGGAAGCTTTGCAGGGTTGTTGACATGAGATTGCACACGACATAAAATTTTAATTTTTTCTGTGCATTTCAAACTTCTGCTTTATCTTCTTGATACGTTTGTGGATATGAATGATACAGCATTTGCTTTAATTCCAGTGTAAAATTATATGAACGATATAACATTCAAATTTATAAGCCACATTACACATTTTATACAGCTTCAATTTTTTACTATTTTGCCCTTTAATGTCCCGATACTAGTTTATTGAATAGTTTTGTTTTCTCATTTCTGTGTATTTTGGAAATTATCTTTCTCTGGCACATTTCTTAAATTAGAAGCGCTGTACTTGACATGGACGTAATAACACTCATCATGAATAACTATTAAGGTAACTGAGATGCTTTTGACAAGGAAAAAGCAGTTTATTTTGTGCCAAGTTTAAATAATCCTCAGTGTTTAAAATTAAAAGCGATGGGAGTCACATATTTTAACATTGAGATATATTTGTGTATCTAATTACACCAACAACGTCACATTAAGAAACAAATAATTATGTATGAGCAATTCATAATCAAAAGCTGCATTTATATTTTTAAGTCATGGATTAAGTTAAGTTAAAATCAACCCAGGCCTAAGAAGTCCCATCAGACGGGTGGTGCCCATCTTTGTTTTTGTAGCCTTTAAGCCTTAGGCTTTAATATTTAGGCCGAGTGGCTACATCGACGCTGGACCCCCCAGTGAACTTCCCGAACGAACTTGGTACTCATTTATCGACTCCGGAGGGGTGTGAAGGGCTAACTTGACCCATGACCAGCTCCTATAAATTATATATATATATATAAACTGCTGTTTGTAGAAAATGCAACACCATGAAGGAATCATCAGAATCAAATGAAATTCGCAGCAAATGTCAATTATAGGATATTATGCAAATTAATAAAGTTTCAGAGCCATCGCGCGTGCGCGGCGCGCGCAGCGCCCTCTGAATTGATGCTGAAAGCGTATAAATAAAGTGCTGTAGCGGGACGTTGAAAAAAGTCTATGATTATTTGTTAGTGGCAAACGTTTAGTGAGACCTGAGTATGCCTCCACGACGGAAGAATAAGAAATTCAAGCAACTTACGGAGTTTGAACGAGGGAGGATAATCGGCCTTCGAGAAGGAGGATTTTCCTATCGCGCAATAGCAGCTCGTATGCAGCGGAACAGTTCCACAGTGATGCGAATTTGGAAGCAGTGGACCGACGAGCACCGAACATTTCGAAAAACAGGCACTGGACGACAGAAGGTGACGTCAGAGCGCGATGATCGACACCTGCTCCGCATGGCGGTGAATGATCGCACAGATTCCTCCAGGCAGCTGGCAGCACGTTGGTCTACTGCTACAGGTGTACAATTGTCGGCTTCGTCAATTCGTCGTCGTCTGCTGCGCCGTGGATTGCGTGCAAGGGTGCCTTTATACAGGATTCCCCTCACGGCGAATCATCGACGGCTGCGTCGGCAGTGGGCTCTTGAGCACAGAGACAGGCGAGCTGATTGGCACCAAGTTGTCTTTTCAGATGAATCACGCTTCAATTTGTGGACCCATGATGGCCGTGTTCGTGTTAGACGTTATGCCGGTCAACGCTGCCTTCCTGAGTGTATTATTGAACGACATAGTGGTCGAACACCCGGAGTTAATGTCTGGGGTGCGATTTCGTATCATGGACGATCCAATTTGATACGAATTGAGGGTAATCTCAATAGCAACAGGTACGTCCGTGAAGTGCTACAGCCCGAAGTCGTTCCTTTCCTTCAAGGCATCCCTGGAGCTATCTTTCAGCAGGATAATGTACGCCCACATGTTGCGCGGACTGTTCGAGACTTCTGTTCAGCACAACGCATGCAACTTCTTCCTTGGCCTGCTTATTCACCGGATATGTCGCCTATTGAGCACGTGTGGGATATGGTTGGTCGGCGTCTCGCTCGTGATCCGCGTCCTGCAGTTTCCAAAGACGAACTTTGGTTGCGCATACAAGCGATATGGAATTCTCTTCCTCAAGCAGATATTCAACATCTGTTTGACTCCATGCCACGTCGTATAGCAGCACTTATTGCAGCGCATGGTGGCTGCACCAAATACTGATTTCGGACGCTTAATTTGTTTCTTTTGTTTTGAAAATTTCATCATTTATTTGTATCAGTACAAGTCGTTTCTGCATTAAATTTCATTTGATTCTGATGATTCTTTCATGGTGTTGCATTTTCTACAAACAGCAGTATATTAAAATTTGGGATTGTTTGGAATAAACTATATTCACTGTATAGGAATATAATCCCGTTCCGTTCTGGTCAAAATATCATCACACTATGGATCAAGTACATTTTGAGGAAGATGTACCAGTATCCTGAAAAATCATATTTTAAGAAAATTTCAAATGCATATTTTTTTTGTTTTGGTTTCTACAGCGTAACGCGTGTGTTTACTGTTTTAAAATTCAATTCCTATGGAATTAACGAAGCGACCTGTAATTTTCAACAGAAAAAAAAAAATGCTTAATTCGAATGTTTCAGTTATCTTAAAATGTGATAAGAATTCGGGGTGGTCGCGGTATCCCAGTGGTGATGGTAGTGGACTCGCCTCTTTTTCTTCGAGGCATGGGTTCGAGCTCTGATGCCACTAACGACCAGCTATGCTGTGGGGTTGATGCACATTAAATCTTGTCGCGATTCTAAGTCCTCCCAGTGGTGTCGTGTGGAAGTTTAGAGAGGAAAGTGCCAGCTTAGGTGTCATCCTCCTCTGAGATTCAAAATCACGAGATCCGTCTCCAATAGCCCTCGTGTTGCTTCTCAGTGCGACGTTAATAAGCCAACACAATCACACCACGTGATACCCTATTTTTTTTTAACATGGTAGCATTCACATAGTATCCTTATTCCTCTTTTTTCAAAAGTCATTTCTAAACGTTTTAAAGGGAAGAAAAATAATAAATTAGTAAACATTCTGGTGCATACAAAAAATATTCCGAAATTTATTATACACCATACATAAAATTTGTAAGAAACATTAAATATATATATATTTACTGTAGCTCATTTTAAAATAATTCTCAACGCGTTTGTTTATTATGGAAATGATTTACACCTTGGTATTGCTCTAATCCCTTATAAAATATTACCTTTTGTGAAAGAGTAAAAGAGCCAATCGAAAATTATAAATAACCTTCCTTCGGTAACACGAGTGGAATAGTATTGAAAAATGAAATAAAATGCGATTAATTTTTTTGTGTGTGTGTGATAGGAACATAAAATAGAAACATGTAGCTATAATCAGGTGTTATTATGGTACATCGCATAGAGAAAAGTGGTTGACGCGTTTAAGAAATGGCTAGTATAATTTATTCATTGTGTTTGGCTGCAACATTTTTTGAACAGGAGGAAAAGAACTGGAATATTTCAAAGAAAAATGTTATGAAAAGTAACAATTGTTTTATGAAATTATGTTTCTCCTTTATTTCTCGAATGACCTTTTTTGATGTATTGAGTATCATTTGAGTGTATGTAGAATAAAATTGTTCGATGTGCTTTTATTTGATAAGTTTCTGAAATATTTTGAAATAATGTGTTTTATTTTGAAACATTAAAGATTATCTGTTTGTAAACGAAATAACCTTTACAATATTCTTGGGGTGATCGAAAGTAATTTTTTTTAAGAATGGTGATTTGACAGTTTAATGTTCAAAGAAAATGTTCATTTGTAAAGCTTTTTTCCAAAAGGAAATTTAAGCTTTCATAAAATCAGTATAACATATTTAAAATTCTAACTTATAATGTTTTTGAACTTGTTATATTACTTGTAATGTTTAACCAAAAAGTCGACTATTAAAATTCTGGGATGTGGACTCTTATAACTTAACTTTCATTTAAATTATAACTCTGTAGGGGATTATTTTCTTCAGATAAGCATGGGAATCATGACTCTGAGGCCCCCTAGTGATAGTTTTCTTTCCCATTGGCCTTGCTGTCTTTGGTAAAAACAGGCGACGTGCTCCCGGGATACCATAGACTTCTCTGTTTTCCACCTTTCTTGTCTAAAATCCCCCCCTTTTTTTTCTGTTTGTATTACTGTTAAAAACAAAGGTTTGGCTCTTTCACCCTTCAATCTCTCACTCAAATACCTTTGCGTGAAATAATTAGAGGTTCTTCCATGCTAAATTCTAAATGGGCTTCAAACTTTTTAACATTAATTTCTGTTGAAATTTGGTGATGTAATAGCTCAAACGTCGTCTTCGTCACTCGTAAATCACGAGGTTTGCGCTCGGAAGTTCTTTGGGGTTGCTCTTGTGATAGTGAATAAAAAGTACTCTCTGAAATAGGAAGATAGCAACCTTTACTGTCCCAACTTTCTTCTTTTTCAATTAAAATAAGATGATTGTTGTATCGATTTCTCTCAACAACAGCGACAAAAAATTATTAAAAAATATTTCATACTTAAAAATACTTGTTTGGCGAATACAATAAAATGAGTTTATTAGTTCCTAAAAGAAGCTTAAAAATCCTAATTAAATTGTAGTATTAATTATAGCTATTTTCGCTGAATAAAAATAAACTGGATTGAAGATTATAAAAATATGCAGCGCATATGTGAATTAATTTCAGTCTCTCTGAACAAATTTGCTTTAATTAACTTCTCCCCTTTTTTTTACCAAGTTTTGTTTTGCTTAGGTTTTTTTGTATACTATTAATTAAATACATTTTCTTTGTTTTAATGAGCCTGTATTATTTTATTTTCAGGTAAGTTGATTGTTCCTGTTTTGTTTGGATTTAAGCTTAAATGAAGAAACTGTAAGTGATTTTAAGCCTCATCTTTTGTGTAAATTTTAAAGTAGCTCTTTCTTTACAGTCCCGTGAGTCAGAAATTGCATATTTTGTACTTTTTTCTTATTTTGTGTAACTTCATTAATTTTCTGCCTGAAAAATGAAAAATTTGGCTTTTTTTTTATTATTGTTTGAGTTTGTGATACAACTATACGATGAATATATATATTAAAGTGTTTTGTATTATTAAAATATTTTCTGATAAATTTAAATTTATGTTTTTGCGAATTATAAAATTAATTTCTCTGAGCGATAAAAACTTTAAAAAATATTGGTACATATGAAATAAAACTAGAGATAGGTAAATGTTTACGGATACTTTTAACAGAAACAGAAAACATGATTTTTTTTAAATATCGATAGAAAATAAAATTTTCAAATGGAATTATTTGCATTATATGAGAAATGAAATAATACCCCGTATTTTTAAGACTTTTTAGGTAAAAAAAACCACGTAGATGAATCGCCAGTATTGTATACTGAAACTTCGATACTCGATTGGATCAACCCAAAGGTAGCCTCCACCAGGGGTCTACCTACTTTCGATAAGTACAATCTAAAGATCGTTTGGGTACCTCTGGGGCATCATGGCCCGATGGGATATCCCCCGCCCCCCATGATATTTACTGTCTTTGGTAAACACTGGTGATTTGTCTCCCGTATATCCTAGCGATCCTTCTAAATTTGCGTCCCTCCTTGTCCGCTAATTTTTTGCCGTTCTTTCCACTTACCTGACGTCCAAAACTCAGTTATATCATGTTTGGCACAGCAAAGCCTCATTTGGCTCTTGCGTCATTTAACTCGACGTCATCTTACGTTCGACATCGACGTTATCTAACGTCATAAACTCATTTAAATATTAATTTTTCGGTTTTATATAGATAGGTTAAATTGCCTTACTTTCAATGTGATAACATACATAATGCCAAGAAGATTCTGCAACCTTAATAACATTTAATTGTTAAATTTCGTTTCGTATACTATTTGAAATTTTATGTTAATTATTGCTTCATTTTCGTAATTTTTTTTTTATTTTATCGTTGTAAACAAAAAAATTTTTTTAATCGAATTTCATAATTCGTGGAGACTTGTTAAATATTAACGTTAAATAAAGAGATCATAATCATTCATAAATTTATTAATGAGTTATTATGAGTTTAAAGTTTTTTTAAAGAATTAGTTTGGAATGTTAGGTTTAACACTTTGCCTAGAATTCGGTTCTGTTTTACTGAATTTTCTGAAAGTGATGGAAATGCTGATAATTTTCGGTTCGTATTGTATCATTTAATTTATTTTTCCACTCGTTTTAGAACGTTCATTATTTTCGGCTCGTTATCATCCGGTGTTTTCTTTTCATCATCCATTCTTGTTTACACCATGGTTCATCGCCTATATATTTCCAGCAGACACCACTAAAATTGTCACAACTGGAAAAGTATGGCATCTCTGAAATAACTCCAGGAATTTTCTACTTGTTCAATTAGCTTGTCTTCATTCGTTTCAATTATACCGTAAACGGAACAAATCTTTTCAGTTAAGTATTCCGACCCAATTACTGACGGCATCCAATTCACGCTTTTTTCCTCTCCTGAGCCTTTTAACAAACGGAGGTCTAATACAATGACTGAGTAATAGGGTTCAGAAACAACAGTGGAATGTTGATCCTGAAAATAAGCACTGGTTCACCTTGACTTTCAGCGAGTAAAAGTCTACTTTCGTATTCGCTAACTTATGAATATTGTTTGGGTTTCTTTAGAGAGTTCTAAGAAAACGTGGTTTGTTAACCAGAGAAAGGATCTCCTTGTATATTAATTTTTTTACGAATGAATTACGTAAGTTATATGAAGGTTATGCTTTAAATTACTCACCTTACAGGATTCTTAAAAGTGGTAAAAAAATACCGAGGTAGAAGGCGACATTTAAAATCTAGAAACATTCAACAAATTCGAAAATATCGATACATTATCGTAAGCTTAATAAAATATTACAATTTCAAAAAATATAAAAATAAGCTCCGTATATTGATTATTGAATTTGATTTTACGTATATTGGAGCTTTTCTCTATTTTGAAAATTGTTTTCATGTTTTACATTCGGCTAAGACAGCTTGGATCAAAAAGGCATTCTAAAATACTACATTTGCTACAAAATACCAGAATCTAGATGGAATATTTTGCTTCATTCTCTGTAAATGAAATCAGATGTAGGGGGGAATAAAGGTTGTATAATATTAATCAATAACCAATTACTTTTCAGTTGGAGATTAGAGTGCCAGCTCACATGTCGACCTCGTCATTTGACTTTAGTTTATTTATGAGATTATTTGATATGTAAAAAAGAATGTTGAATCTTGCAGAAATAGACAGCCGGAAAAGCTAAATATACTTCAGTAAACTCCCCGATAATACTCATTTTTATTTATTATTTATATTAGAAAGTGTTCACGAGCCCCAGTGCTTCAATTAATTTACCTCCTGAAATATTTAGTTGTCGAAGACATAAAAAAAACTGTATTCGTTCATTTTCTTTTTTAGATTTCCTTAGTTCTGTTGATCCAGAGATTAATTTTGGCAGTGAATGATGTTTTAAGTCTATCGAAACCAACACAATACATTGTTCAATATTAATTTTCATAATTTAACAACCATCCTTCATCCATTACCAACAATGGATGTGTATAAGATAAAATCAGTTTTTGAACCTGTATGAAAAATTAAACATTCGTACCTTTTTGTTTTAGATGATTAATTGCCACGTTGTTTAGACAATTAATCAACAGATCTATTTGTACAGGCTATTTTATTTAAATAACTTTTAATATGTTTGCCTGAATGATTATTAGTTTACCTGCAGATAGTTATGTTGTAACTTCTGTCGTCTTTTTAGGACAGTCTAGGTCAGTTACAGTGTCTTGTTTTATGAAAACATTTTAATAAATTAGAAAAATTAGCTTTTGAATAATTTCTCTTATTACATGTAATCAATTTTTTGTCATAATATGAGTAATTTATCATTAAACTTTTGTATCAATTTATAGTATACGTATTTTGTTCATTTGCAAATATTTCAATTACAATGTTTCCAACCTGGATTGTTTGAATTATTAGATGGTATACGAATAGTTGGGGGAAAATACATTAATCGATTATGATGAAAAGTTGTACCATTTTCTCTTTATGAAGAACAAAACATAAAATTCTTACATGACGCACAATTCCTAAAACTCAACTCTAAATACTTGTGTATATTACATAACTGTAACTTTCTTGTTGCGGAGATAGTTGCTATCTTGATTAAAACCCCTGAGCTAGCGGAAGTATTTATAAAAAGATAATGGCTTTTTCATTAATTTGTAAACTAGTTTCTGATCTATTTATGATGAAATTATATGAACCTTCTTGAATAGTTAAATTAGACTTTCTGTGCAGTCTGAAAAATGCTAAGCTCTTTTTGTGGCCGAATAATATAATCACGAGCCTTCTCGTCAGTGGGTCGAGAGTTCGTGCTTCGGTTCTTATAGGTGAAATAAAGAGGGATGTTGCCACTTAAACCGAAATTGGATTCTAAAAGTATTTTTGAAATTCAAAGAATGGCATCATCGTAGGTGTCGTTATTTCATTACATCGTGATTCAAAATTACACATCTATCTGTAAGAGTTAAATGAAAAAAGTTATTGTTGAAATGTTTGGATACCTCTTCGGCATTTTGGCTGTTGAATGTCGCCTTCCCACTCCCTCTCCTAACAGGAGCAATTTCAAGTTTTGTTGAAAAATAACTTTTCATTTTTATCAAAATGTTTTAACATGTTGTTGTTTTGAGAAAATGGTGTCAACAAAAAAGCGTTGGCATATAGTAAAAAATACATGGTATAGGTTCGAACGATTGGCATTATAATACATTATGTGTTTATAATAATTACATTTAATTTGCTTAAAGTACATGTACATTGGTAAGATATATTTAATTTAATATTTTATCGTCTGATTTTATTTTAATATCCGAATGAAATATACTGATATTGGAAATGCGTTTACTTTTGTACGTTATTTATATCTATTCATTTTGAATTAATTTTAATTTTTCGAGAATTTAAGAGAAAACAGCTCATGTAAAAATGAAATTAGAAAGCCAAGAATTTGAATTTTTATTTATTTATTATTTTTTATTTATCATCAGAAACATGTTTATTATTCTAAATATCTATCTTTTTATTAAATATATGACAGATCTGAAAACACATTTGTAATGTCTGTATGATGGAGGTAAAAAGTATTATGTCCATTTTGGAAATTTTACGGGAGAGCAGCGTGAAAATCTTTTTTGGTTTTCGTTACTAATATCTTGTTTGTTAATGAATATATTTTTCAGTATATCATTCTACATTTTTTTTCTCTGGACTACTGATTTTTAAATTATTATTATTATTATTATATATATATATATATATATATATATATATATATATATATATATATATATATATATCTGTGTGTGTGTTAAGCATTATTACTTTTTAAAATTTTGCTGATTACTAAAAATGGACGTAGTGCTCTGAATTTCCGACGTGTACAGCCATTAAAATACATTAACTTCTACTTTTGTTCAGTTCTAAGATATCATATATTATATATTTTAATTTCATACAAACATAGGTTATTTTCCCTTTATTCGTAACTGCGGGACCCGGAGGGTGGTCCCCTGTAAAAAGGAAGATCATGCACTCTGTCTTGAGACGTTTACGACTGAATTATACTAATATGGCAAATTAAAATTGAAAAAAATTCGAAATTTCGCCTGGTATTGAAATGTTTTAAAAATCGATATATACTTTTAAATTGATTTCATTGCATTTAATTGTATCACTATCGGGCTGTAAGTAAATTAGTGCGGCGTATTTAGATTAGAATTAGCATAATATAGCCTTTAAATCTGAAAAAATTAGCCTTTTGGCAACGAAATTTAATGATCCATTAATGTCTTGCTTAAAACTTGACGAGTCAACACAAAAAAAATTTGTATTGTGGCGGCAACTCTTCCTAACATAAACACACAAAAAGTGTCCAGAACTGACCGTAACGGACTTTGTGAACGTCAAACTGAACAGATGATTACGCATGCGTGACTTTTTTTTTCCTCTCTCTCTCTCTTACCTAAAATTATCTCTTTCAGAGGACTGAGCGCGTGAAAATAATTGAATGCGAAGATGTGTCCTGTCTGTTGTGTTTAGCTGTTCGCTCTAGTTATTCGGTCTCGAGGGGTGATGCGGATTAACCACTGACTTGTGTTGTTTTGCTTGTTTTTTTGTTCTAGAAATGAAGAGTAGCGTTTCTATCTCTCCTAAGAGCTGCAATTACGGGTATCCGGAAATAAATATTAATAGAAGGGTAGTAGTGGGACGGGTAAGCACTGGACGGGATGTGATTGGGAGTAATGTCTCTTCATTTGAATAGAATTGTTCCGGAACATATGATATGTAAAGGTTTTTAATGTAATAACTTATCAAAAGTTATTTTATTTTCCTTGAGTAAATTCTAAAGTTATGATTTTTTTAAAGTCATATAAATTTGAGGGATTGGCGTTTGAAACTTTGTGATAAATTAAATATATTTAATTTGATATTCATTGTTTAATCATTGATACGCGGAATGTAATTTCTATTCCAATATTATTTTGAAGAATGCTGTTTTTTAAACATTATTTGGTTTGAAAACGTTTTATAGTGTTATCGCCAAACGATGTTTTTTATCGAATAGTTCTCGATTAAAAGATATCTTTCAGCAAACATCATTTCCTCTTTTTATTTTTGCCCATCTTTTTTCTACTTACCTCCCCTTTCGTTCTTGGTTTCGTCTGTTATTAATAAACGTTGAATCGACAGTTAGCTTATAATTAGAAAATTTTGAACTTTTTCCTCAATAATTCAATTCAACTCTGCATGATCATTAAATACCTTTTCCTCTAAATGATATGACTGCCATTTAATATATATTAATCAATTTAAATTACATTTAGGATTAATTCTGATATCATTTCTCAAGCAGAAAAAGTTTGTCTAAAATTCAACCAATAGCCTGATCTGTATATGTTTTTGCTAATCTTTGAAGAATATATATAGTTTCCTAGTGCAATTTTTCAGTGAGAACTAAATTTCATTTTGATTTTAAGCCACGATATGATGAGGAGATTGGATTAACCAAATAATTGAAGCTTAAAATCAGCTGATCTTTGGAATTTAGAGAACATTAGTAATTATTTAAGAAGCGGTAGAATTTCACTAAACAGGGTTAATACTGATTCGATTCCCTACTGCTATCACCGCTTGTGTTGTTTGTCTTGCTTCCGTGTGGGTATATTTATGTTTACAGTGTCACCGGATTAAATAAATAATGTCCTGAATTCCATCCTGATTCTATTTAATCAACAACTATCAAAAATTGCGTTCCTTTAAATGAAAATTCGTAACCACGTAAGGAAGAGGTATGAGTAAAATTCTATTATTGCAAAAGATCCAAAAAATTTAGACATAAAAAAATCAAAATGGATATCACAGTATATCAAATAACATGAGTTAGACTTAGGATTGAATAGCAGGTTAACAAGTTTACTAGATCCATCTTCCCCGAAGACTTTATTGGATAACATCCAGGATTTCTTTCTTCGTAATAACAATAAAATACAATTATTAATGAATATCAAAGCATATTGATTTAAAATATTTCTACGAGATGAGAATACAAAAAACATATAATACACATATATTTATTAGCACTTCTCATAAATATGTGTTTCATCACACCATTACACTGCAGAGAATTTTTAAACTTCTCTCAAATACGTCCAGTTCGCCAGTAAACCGTAATGGATTTTTGATTGATTCTCTAATTGCTGCAGCGAAATCAATAATGGTGTAAGTCATCTATTTCTCATTTTGAGAAATTAAAAAACGAGAAAAAGGAACATTAGAGGAATATTGATTGTTTAATACTTCCATCTGAGGAAACTGACTTTGATGTACGTTTCGGATAGACCCGATGTTTGTTAATGACTTGCACATCAAAATCAATAGATTGAAATTTATGTTAATATGTTAAATAGATTATAATGTTTTGAAGTTTGGCTTTTATAAATTGTTGCAAATTAGTAGTGAGATGCGGTGTTTATGAATATTAGGTACTGGAATTATTTGAAGCTGGATGGAAGAAAAAAGAATACTCTGCGTAAGATTGATTCCAATTTGTTGAGGAAATTAAATACTGTCATTTGTTTTAACCTCTTGACATACAAATGAAACGGAATTTGATGCTTCCGAAGAATATTATTTAATTTGATTCAACTGAACAATTATATGAGAAAAAGAACGTTTTATTTTTAAATTTGGATTTTATTTTTAAATTTTATGTGTAACATTTAATGAGGCTGATATAAAATGTTAATGGAGAACAATTACATCATAACATTATAAAATAATAATTAGGTTGTACTTTAAAGTATGGAATATATGGAATACGTAGTTGTTTGAAAACATTTCGTTTGATGTTACAGGGGTGGTTTATAATTTTAACTAAATTCAAATATTGTCTAGTATGGCATTCTCCGTGCGAGATCACTGCTATACTGAATGCTGCTTTCAATATACTTCTTTCTGATTTATTGAATTGTGGATGCAACTTTCTTATTGGTATTATTGTTAAGTTGGGAGGATAGGGCATCTTTTGAACATTATAAACAAAGTAGAATCGATGCACGAGTGGAACAGAGTAATCTAATAATATACTGCACGGCGTCCGGCAAAAAACTGTTCTTTACGTTAGACAAGAACTGTTGGCATATGAAATGAATGACGGCAAACAATGGCACATGACATGAAGGACGACCCGAACCCATCATTAAATACCAAAAGATTAATGGATTGATTGTTTCATTAGCGTCTCATTAGAAGCAATACGAGGGCTATTGGTGACGGACCTCGAAATTTTGAACCTCGGTCAAGTGACGAAGAGAATGACACCCGAACTGGCACCTCCCTCTCCTAACTTCTACACCACGCCTTCTGGAGGCCTTTGAGCCTCGATAAATTTCACGAACATGGACCCCGACAACACGGCGGGTCTTTAATGGCATCAAAGCTCGAACCCACGCCTGAACGAAAACCCCATCCGCAAGTCCTCGACCGTGACCACTAGGCTACTGCAGGCACATTAAGAGATAAACACACGAAACAAAATTAAAAAATTAATATTTTTCCCGGAAAATATTAATGTGTCGTGTAATTTCAGAAAAGCATGCATTTTTCAATGCATCAATCTTAAGAAAAAATATGAGTGAGAGAGAATACGTTTTATTTTCCGTGTTTGTGTTAATCCGATGGAATGTCTAATTATCTTTCCATATCTAGATTATTGTATTTATCGGAAGGCTTATAAATGTGCATGTGAAAGAATGAGACAGTAAGAAAGTTTTCCATTGGATTATATTTTCCTTCCAATTTTGGAAAGTTTTGTTATATGTTTTTTTTTTTTAAGTCTGAAAATCGAAATTTTAAAATCGCGTTCATATTCTTTAAAAATTGTTAGGATAAGCGTGAATAGAAAACATTTTTAATTCGTGTTTTTCCGTATAAACTTTATTTCTTTCCATTTGGATTTGATAAAGTAATTAGAAATTCTATTCAATTAACATTTTACTTCAGAATTCCTTATGGTTGGTAGATGGAAGCTTTATGTAAGTCTCTTCTCCATTTCTAAGTAAAATGCGTTTCATTCAAATTCACTTTTATTCTGTGATTCCTTAAATAACATTTTAAGCATCCAATATTTTCATTTGATCAAGATACGCGCTGTGTTCAATTTCGAAAACACATCTGAAACTAAAACTGGCTTTCAAAACATTGAACGATCTCTGTCGGTTGCACTCTTTATTCAAATTCAAAAATTCTACTTGAATTCCATCCTTATCTTTTTAAAATGAGAACGTTATCTAATACAAGACCCATTATCATCAACGGAGACATTTGGTAACATAAAAATGCTACATTTATCTGAATTTTTCCTTTTTCGTCACCTCGGCCTTTGTCCTCGACGAAACTTTCCAGGCGACATCCTGCCTCGTCAAATTACGATGTTCCAAAAGGTTCGATAAGACTTGTTCTCTAACTAAACAAACGACGATAAAAGATATCGGTTTTAGGTGTCTTGTGACAAGAGCTTGGTAAATCATTAATGTTATCCCCATTAAGAGTTTCATTTAACATTTTATCTCCGGCAACCCTGTTATTGTTGCTTGGCTTTTGTAGAGGTTGTAAATAAGAGCTTCTTTCTGGGCGGATGGTAAATATGGCGGAGGTTGTTGATTCTGATATTGGTAATAAATCAGTGGGCGAGAAATGTTTGTTCTTCTCGGAATGGAATTTTAGTGTTGATGATTCAGAATTCTAAGAGAACTCGAATTCTTGAGAATAATGTAGAATATTTACATGATAAATATTTGGTTATGTTAGCTTTAAACAAAACTGTAATAAATTGAATGTCACCCGTGAAATCTTAAGCTTCTATTAAGAAATATCATGGATATTAATGGGCAGCAGTTTGAATGAAAAAAAGTTAATGCGTTAGATGTTTCATACAATTTTTGTCTTTGTAGATAGGAACGAAAGTTGTGACAAAAAAAAAAAAAAAACTACTCGTATTATGTATTTAAATGCATAAAACGATAAGCATGGTATGTATTTTTGATTTTTATAATAACGCATTGCAGCTGAAAATGATACAATGACGAAAACCAGTTACCGTTCATAATTCTGTTTTTTTTTTATTACGAAGTGTATTTGAATATGCTATTATCACGAGCAGAGAATCAATGTTATCTAATTAGTTAAGGAAGTAATTAAATTTTTCTTGCGTCACCATAGCAACCTTGTCGGTAAGGTTAAAAGTGGTCACGTGACTGAAAACTATTCCTTAATTTATTTTTAAATAAGTACTTTAATTTATATTTATTTTGTTTTCCCCATGCAGTTTCAGCAGTTTAATTTTTAAACGTTATCTTGGTACCCGCATGACAGTTTTTCCCTCCTCATTTTAAGCCTTTTAATCCGTCCATAAAACGCATTCTAAATTATTGACGTCTCGGAGACGGACAATTATTGTATCCTTTTAACGGAATTACTTTCCTAAAAATAGAATTCTTTTTAAACTCAAATCATTTACTAAAAACATAAAAACGTTTAATTTTTTTCTCGCTTTCAAGTATTTTTATTATTATTATTAACGCGTGGCGAAGACATGCTTCACTTAAACTCGATTACTTAGCGTTACCAACGGTTGTCTTCATCTTAAGTCCAAAAGCCCAATCGAAACTTGGAACATATTTCCGGACAGAAAATTGTTCTAATTTTCTCAAAAGTTTGCGATATAGTAACATGTACATTCGTTTATAATGCAATACTCTCAAAATTTAGGAACAATCCAAAAATGCGCCATTTTTTAATTGAATATATTAAGTTCAGATCCCATTT
>BMAW01089905.1:0-19912 GCA_019974015.1 Nephila pilipes
TTTTTGGGCCACTCGAGACCAATCTTAGCCTGGTCTCAAAAATATAATTGAGATGGTGGTATTGTGAAAATATTACAAAACAATTTTACTCTTCCACTGAAATTGAAAATTATTTATACTAAATTCCCAAAAAGTGTTGAACTTTGTTGCTGAACAGTTTAATATCAAGTATGGTCCCTAGGGATTTGAGATTAATAATCTAAACATATTAAGAAAGAGAACCCATCTTTAAAATGAATTGAATGAATGAAAATATCTACTTCCATAATGATCAAATGTGTCAAGAAAATGTCAAAGGCTCTGTGATTAAAAAGAATAGGTTCTGTGTAAGAGTGAGATGACATAATGGTTCCACGTGACCTTGGCTGTTAGAGACTGTCTATAATCATATACAGAAATCGTAAGATAAACCTCTTTAAAATGAATTAGGAATATTTCTTGAATGAAAATATTTTCAATCCATCGATATGTCAAGAAACTACTAATAGGCTCATTGGACTGAGGAAGAATGTGTGGAGCTGCCAAAGCATCTTTAGAAAAGTAAGGTGATGTATTGGTTCCACGTGACCCTTTGGGCCTGTTAGGATATGTCTACACCAGAACTCAGAAACTCCGTGACAAATAAGCTCATATTTCATGAAAAGTGTTTTCATTTTTAGAATCAAGCTATCAAAACTTCTTAAACATCAAATATAATTTTACTGTGAGATTTACTCCTGATGTTCTTTTGAAGATTCAGAAGCATGGCAGCCTAGTAGTCATGATTGACCTGCGTTGGTTATTCTTCGCTGAGATTGCAGGTTCAAGTCCTGATTCCCAGCACCTGCTGTATGGCGGGCTGAGGTATGTTAACTATCAGTCATAAGTCCTCCTACTGGCATGACGTGGAAGTTGAAGAAGGGTGTTGACAAGTTCTGCCCTTACCTGAGCAGCTTCGAAATTTGAGGTCCACTCAATATCCTCGTTTCATGTATCCACCTGTGTGGTGACCTAGATGTGAAAAGATTAATCCCATTCCCAGCCCATGGCTGCCGGTAAGAGGTGACTGAAATGGGTACCCAGTGCTCAGATTACAGTTTGGCAGCCTGTCCGTGAGGATCAACAGAGGGATCGAACCTCAGGTGGGTTTGAAGGCCACCCTGTGACTTCATGACTGATAGATAGCTTTAATCCATACCCCGAAACCCCTGGTGATATCTTTCTTTACCATGGTCTATAGCGGTAAACAAGGCTGATAGTTCCCTCCTGGATACACTCCCATGATCCTTCTGTTTCGACCCTCCCTATCAACCAGTTTATTTCTTCCTGTTTGTCCAGATTACAGCTTTGTTCTGTTTGGCAGCATGCATGGGCACCTGGCTCTGCGCCATTAAAATATCGCTCATTCATGGTTTCCTCAGTGCGCGACGTTAGTAAAACACACCTCTTCAAGAAATTTACAAATATCAAAATTGCAGCTTCTAAAAATAGTTGATATTCTCTGTACTTAATTCAAAATAAACTGACAGCTATCATTGTTTCTAAATTGTTAAGAAAAAGGTTGTTATTTTTGCATTGTTTCCAAAATTTCCTGATGTCTTTGAATTGTTCTATATATATATGTTTCTTAAATTTTAATTTTCTGTAAAACATTACCAATGATGCAGTTGAAGAAGAAATGATTGGCCAGTTAATTTATCAGGGAAATACGGCAGATGGATTAACATGCAGATATCAATGATCTTTATTTGAAAATAATTAATTTTTCACGCCTTATGAAATAAAATCAGGCGTACAATCAACTACAGACTGACACTGACATGATAACCTTTGGCTCCGCCTCCTTCATTTATGATGGGAAATGAGTAACTCTGAGGGGCTGTGGACTGCAGGATCTAATTACATCATCTGAATTTTTAACACGTGATATCATGTTGTTTTGAGGAAACAGGACGCTGCAAAAGGTTTGGGATGAAATAAAGATACACGGCTAGGTTAAAGATTGACTTGTTGATTACGATTATAATAATTGCGACCAGTTCACTAAGGTGTAATATAATGCTAAGATATATTTAATTTATTTTATCGTCTGCTTTTATTTTAACATCCGAACAGAATATTATTAATCTACTTGATAATTTGTAATTTGCTCTATTTTAATATTTAATTTTAATAATTGATTTTATTGAATCAACTGTTTATCTATATTTTTAACATTTCATAATATTTTTATACATTTTGTACATTTTCACATGATGGTGTGAAAATGGGAATGAAAAATTTGAAGATGGCAATTTTCTTGATATGATTGTTTCTAGTTGCTTGGCTTCAAAGTATGCTTATTTTAATAAATATTCTTTGGTGAACTAGATATAGATTGGGGCATGATATTAACTGTTATACAAATCTCGGAGCCTCATTGAATGAGCCCATCAAAAAGAGTTTGCTTCCTTTATAACTTAATAGTTCTCTATAAAAACTTTTAATTACGCTAAAATGAAATTAAAGTTGCCTATTTTTCCTTTGGAAGTTGAAATCTCAGAATTTAGTATCAGCTATGAAGAAGTTAAGATAATTCATTTTCTAGAGAATTGTTCATAACTAATGGAAAAATACCAAAAGTATATGGGGTGGAGCTTTGAACTGAAATGGAGTAATCTGATTGACAGAATATAAACCAATATGTGAATGTGAGAGAGTGAAAGGAAGTTTGCCATGCACGATACAGAGGTGGCTGCACCGAACAAGGTAACCGTGGTCTAGACGAAAAATCGAAAAAGACAACTGATCGACAAGAAGGTGTGTCTAAAGTAAATAGGCTAGCGTATCCTGGGGATGCCACCATGTTTACCAAAGACAGCAACCTGGAAAATATCACAGGTGCCTAGGCCATGATGCCCCCACCCACTGAAGAAGGCAAGCCCCTGTCTTCTGGCTATAATTCCTGGCAAGATGCCCATATACCTCAGTCGCTGGGTACCCATTTTAGTCACTCTACGACACATGGAGCTACAGTGGGACTATTCTGTCATACCTGGTCATCACAAGAGTCTGGTAAACTGATATGAGGTGAAATCTACGTCAGTTTGAGATATTTTATTTGATAAAATATTGCAAAGGCAGAGTGAAATTAACGAATAAAGTTTTCTTATAATTTTGTTAAATGGCTTAAGGAATTTGGTAAATAGGATACTTTGATGTTCTGAGTTGAGTTGTAAAGTTTGATTTGGCGCAATTACTGGGGTTGTTGTAGAAGTTGGATTGTATTTATTTGGCAAATTATCTTAAAAGATACTGAAAACGAATTATAAAATCCTTGCAAAGAAGATGAACTTAAAATTGGTAGTAAGAGGAAAATTGCTTTGATTGAAAAACACGCTTGAAAGACTTTGTGGTAACTACAGCAATGTTTGGTTTATCATTGAAAATGAGAGCAAAATTGCCAAAGTCTGTCTCCTGTTGGTCGTTCCCATGTAAATCCTGACCCGTTAACAAGCTGCAAAAGAAGCCGGATTTTCATTTAAATGAGAATTTAAGATAAATAATGACATTAAGTGCTTTTCTGTGGGTTCACTCATTTCTGAAGTGAATAAACCTGTATAATACACTTTCAATCACAGAAGAAAAATAAATTTTCAAGGCAGTTTGTACAATTTGCAGGTTAAGGAATACGTCTGACCAATCCAAAAGACTTTAATGAGCCGCTTTGAAGATGTACTTTATATCAGAAGGCTGCATTACACAAGACACATATAGTATATACATGCAAAGTAATTTTACTTTAACTATGACTATTTAATTAATTTTAAAATAACAGTCCAAGCCAATTTGCTCTAGAACTATTTTATTTTGAGAGAGACTGATTTCCACAGGGAATCATGAACTCTGCCATTGTATACAGATTATGAGATACGAGTGTAAATAAGAATACAAGATGCTTTCACCTTGTTTTGCATTATATATCAGGAAATTTCACTCTTACACTGGAGACCACGTAATGGGATGGAGGGATTTGAAGGAATCTATGCAGACTTTACAGTCAGGTATTGATAATCCCTACAGTGATCTAAAAACGTAGACTAGTTGGACTTTGAAGATTTTGGGAGCATGATTGCATAAATTAACGTGCTGAATCGTAATTTGTGAAATATGAATGAACACTGGTTCTTAAACAGAGGATGGGAAAATTTAGAAATTATATTATGGAGAGAAACTAGAAATTAAAGTTAAATCATTATATAGGTATATAAACGCACACCCAGATGAATTGATTTGTTCTTCAGCTCTTAGTTTTTCTAATTAGCTTCTGTCACAAAGCAAATTGTCGTTAAAACCATTACTATTGCTTTCGAACTGCTGAAGGGACTAACTCTTCTGAGTCGCAATAGAGAAACTGCTACCTAATAAATTAAGCTCCGTCTACTGGCCATTTTGATTTTGTCAGCTTAACGTTAATCCTGAATTTTGAGCTTTGTCTTAAAGAGATTAATAGGTAACAGATCAAATTTTACCATTTGATCTTGTTTGAATGTAATAAAGTGCATTTGAAAGACAAAAATAATGAAAGCTTCTTATGAGTTACTTTTATCTGATTTTATAAATATTTTAAAATATTTTAAAGACTGAAACCTTACAAACGAATTCATTAAAATAGAGGTAATAATTGATATAAAACTAAATGTTTTATATAGCAAAGTTTGATAGAGAAATTATTAAAATATTATTAGTTAAAATTGTTAGTTATTTTAACTTTAAAATTCTACTTAAAAAGAGACATTTCAGAGCGTATTAAAAATTCATTATCATAAAATCAAACATGTACTTGAAAGTTTGTGTCTTTCATTAAAAATGGGAAACTAGAATTCAGAAAATTATTAGAGACGTCGCCAAATATTGAAATCTTTCAGTAGAATGATTACTGACCAAAAGTCAGTAACCCTACTATCTCGGAGATAGTAAAGGAGATAAATTTCTTGTGAGTACAATAGTTTACGAGGCGTCATGTGGTGTGGGAGTGCCTGGTGTCTCCAGAGGGGAAAGAAATTTTCCTGTCCTAAGAGCGCCGAAAGAATATTTTGACTTATTAAAATTATCGAAATATGAGTTAAAACCTGTCGCAAAGGTCTAAATATTGCATTGTTAGGCGAGTACGAACTTTCTAAAATTTCAAAGCTCTAGCTTGATAGGAAGTTGGTTAAATTAAGGATCGAAAATTTGATGACACACACCAAGTGAAATTCAGAAAAACTAAAGACAGACAAAATCGGAGAAAGTAATTCCGGCAGAAGCCTTCTGTTATTTTTGCTCTTTCGAGTACTTTGTTGCATCTAAATAGATCAAAGCTCAAAATTCCCAGGATTAACCTTTGTAATTTTCCGATCAAGGACATAAATGAAAATTGTGACGAAATAGCTGAATCAATGTATAGAGATATTCTAATGGGAAGGATGATACGAACTACTCATGGTGGAATGTTCTTGGTTCTTTATGTACAATAAAGATTAAATTGTTTGCAAATGACCTTAGTCCCAGAGCCACGTATCGACCACGCCTGGCTTAATGTATATGTACACTTATTTATATCTTAATCTGATGAAAATTTAAAGTATATAATAGAAGTATTTCTTAAGTGCTTATGCATATGAAATAAAAATGTGCGTAATGTTATAAATTTGTTTCTTTAAAATTTTCAAATCATTTTAGGTAATGGGTCAGGGTATCATGCAAAAGGTACATGCAAGAGTGGCTCTTGACTTTGTAGGGTATGTCGCATTTAAAGCGTAAGTAATTTAATTAGATTCGATAAATTTGCTAATTTAAAACTGTTTTTATATAATTTTATTGCACCCTAGGAAAACTATTTTAGCCATTGGCTGTATCTAGATAGAATTTAGAATCATGTTCACAGAACAACTGAGAAAATCAAAATGAACAAGTATACATAAAAATTAAGTCAATTCCCATCACCAGGTCAAGAAGAATTTTTAGTTACTTTTATTAAGTTATTTTATGATATTTTGCCAAATGTATACACTTTTCCACTTCTGCAGACTTAATATTCAGCTAAAATTTTTGAAAACTGCCAAGTGGTTGGGCTGAACTGTTTTCTACCACTAAATTAATTTGTATTTGATAAAACTGTATTGAATATCATGTCATCTAATAAGAAAAATGTATTTGAATTGATGGATGAATAAAAGTAGTTTATTAACGATTGAAAATTTGAACAAGATATAAATAGGAGAGTGTGAGCTACAATTGAATTTAAAATAAAAGGGTTGATTTATTGATGAAGTAAAATCTTAAACTAAAATTAAAAGAGACTGATTGACAGAAATGAATTAGCCTGGTAATTCCACAGAGAAATAAATATTATTACGAATATATAATGGGTATGAGTTGATCGTCGCATGTAAATCATGAGTCTTGTTTCAAAAGGTTGCTTAGAGATCACAGGAGTCAAACCAGTGGCAAACATTCTGCAAAGACACCACACAGACACAAATAAAATAAGAAGATGGTCTAAAATTGTTCCATATAAAGTTTCGCAAGAACGAATTTAATTGCAGAAAAGAATCTTTCAAAAATTAATTATTGAATTATTCACCAATTAATTCATGCTGAATTAGAAGCAATGATAATATGGAATGAAATAGAAATTGATTAATTTATAAATCATTCATCTATTTATTCATTCCACCATTCAGACTGGGATATGATTGTTTATTAATGTAGCACTGCGAATCATTGGCGACGAAGCTCGTACTTTAAGCTCTCGTCAGGCGACAAGAGCGACATTTGAGCTGGCACATCCCTCTCCAAACTACCGCCAATGGGAAGGACTTAAACTGACCAGATTTACAGGCATTATCCTCAACTTTTCAGGGCGTCAGGACTTGAACCTAATGACTGGATACAAAACAATCTCTGTATGAGTCTTCGTCCATGAGAATTGCCAGGTCACCTGATACACTCACAACTGCCATTCACCACTTATCATTTGTCGGGATTGGCAAAATATTCATAAACATCATTTTGAAAAGAACTTGGGTGGATCATTTTGTCGTTGATTGAAACAATAGTTCCTTGGGTGCTCTGTCTCACTACTCGACCGAGAACATGAGGTCTGCTTCAATATCTTCTGTGGTTGCTTCTAGTGTGACGTTACCAAGGACTAAACTAAACCTTTGGTGGCTAATAATAAATATTGTAATATCATCTTCCTCACCTTGATAATCCAAATTTTTCTTCTACTATTACCATGCAATATTTCTATCAATAATACAAAATTACTACATGAGGGCCTTACAGTCATTATTAATCTTAATTAAAGAGTCTCAAACAATAGTCTGAAGGAATCAAAACACACTTACCTTGATGACTGATTAATTTCAAAGTTAAGATTACTGCATGTTTGTTATCTATTTTACTTTTGTGGCTTTCTTGTGTAACATTTGAAATAAAATTTAATATACATTTTACCAACTCATTCGTGTTCGAGCGAGTAGAATAACTGGAGCTGATGGTTCAGTAACCAATTTAAAACGAACCTCCAGACATGATCCGAAACTCAGTAGGCTATAATGATCCAGAAGGATCGAAAGAAACTCAAAGAGTTATTGAATTAAAATTGCAGAGCCCATTGTCATCAAGGTCAAACCTGGTTTCATTAGCGGCCATTTCAACAAATGTAACGCCACCCTGATCAAATTGTTGATATATTTCCGACATAGCTTTTGAATTTACCTCCTTGAATGAATATTGTTTCTTGTAATCACCAGATCTGGCTTGCTTGGAAAATGCGTTCGTCTGGCGACAGTGTTCTGGGACACAAAGATGCCTCGATCCAAAATACCACAATTTATTTTAAATATTTCACACGTTGAGTAACTATTTTAAAGAGACTGTGGAAGCCAAATATACATTCCAATCAGTGAAAACTTAATCCAAAACCAAAGAAAGAAAACTGGCCTTCAATTGGTCAGAACTTTCATCGATAGTTCACCTTCAAACTCTCCCCAGCTCTGTTTTTCCCTAAACGGTTTCACATCTGTTTCCAGGCGGTCGCCCTGGCAGCACAACGGTTAGCGAACTTTAGATTTTTCTTTCTGACCGTTACTTTGAACGATGAAGTTTATGTTGTAGCAATTTGATACTATAAGTGAAGTATTAAATATCAAGCTGATTATTATTTTACATACATCAGCAGAAAAATACTCCTCCTGCATTTTCTTGAAAATACCGATGTTTTAACTGC
This sequence comes from Nephila pilipes, assembly GCA_019974015.1. NCBI lineage: Eukaryota > Metazoa > Arthropoda > Arachnida > Araneae > Nephilidae > Nephila > Nephila pilipes. The sequence goes on from BMAW01089905.1 coordinate 8,237, forward strand.
AAATTTTCTTAAAAATAATTGTACAAATTATAACAAATATAATATAACTATATAACTTAAAACAGCCTGTAACACAACTTATAACAGGTCAAGTGAAAAGTCCCCAGCCTGACACATAGATGGCGCTACTAGAATTAAATCCATATATTTTTTAGTTAGACCTAATCCTCAAAAGATGCGTGTATAAATTTGACAGCAGTCGGATCATTAGGTTGTGAATTATAGCATTTTGAGTGAAGCAACTGTTGTTATTGTGAAAAAAAATGATAAAAAGGAATTTTGCGTGTTGATAAAATATTGCTTTTTGAAGGGAAAAAATACAGTTGAAGCAAAAACTTGGCTTGATGCCGAGTTTCCGGACACTGCCCCATTAAAATCAACCATCAAAGATTGGAATGCAAAGTTTAGATGTGGTGAAATGAGCACCGAAGACGGTGAACGCCCAAAAGAGGTTGTTACCGACGAAAACATTAAAAAAATCCACAAAATGATTTTGAATGACCGTAAATTGAAATTGAATGAAATAGTAGACACTCTAAAGATATCAACTGAACGTGTAACTCATATCATTCACGAATATTTGGGTATGAGAAAGCTCTGTGCAAAGAGGGTGCCTCACTTTTGACCAAAAACAACGACGAGTTGATGATTCGGAGCAGTGTTTGAAGGTGATCAAGCGTAATAAACCCGAGTTTTTGCGTCGATATGTTACAATGGATGAAACATGGTTCCATCATTTCACTCCGAAGTCCAATCGACAGTCATCCGAGTGGACTGCACACGATGAACCCGCTCCGAAGCGTGGGAAAACGCAACAGTCGGCTGGCAAGGTTATGGCGTCTGTATTTTGGGATGCGCATGGAATAATTTTCATTGACTACCTTGAAAAAGGAAGGACCATCAACAGCGACTATTACATAGCGTTATTGGACCGTTTGAAGGACGAAATCGCTGAAAAACGGAGGCATTTGAAGAAAAAGAAAGTACTGCTTCACCAAGACAATGCACCGTGTCACAAGTCAGTGAAAACGATGGCAAAAATCCATGAATTAGGCTTCGAGTTGCTTCCTCATCCATCGTGTTCTCCAGATCTAGCCCCAGCGACTATTTCCTGTTCTCAGATCTCAAAAGAATGCTCGCTGGGAAGAAATTTTCGTCGAATGAAGAGTGATCGCAGAATCTGATTCCTATTTTGAAGCAAAGGACAAATCGTACTACAAAAATGGTATCGAAAAGTTGGAGGGTCGCTATAATCAGTGTATCACCCTTGAAGGGAATTATATTGAATAAAAAAGACTAATTTTGCCAAAAAAAATGTGTTTTTACTATGGTAGGCCGGGGACTTTTCAATTGATCTGTTATAGCTTATACAACTTGTAATTATATAATTTAAACCAGTGGCGTATCCAGACATTAATTTCTGGAGGTGTATATCTTCATTACCATGAAAGAAGCAATTTTGTAGTTTAGAAGTACTACTTGGAATAAATTATATATAATACGCTGTATCTGTCTTATTTCTCCTATTTAAGGTATCCGTACACCGTCGGGGAAAAGTTTTAGAAATACATTGATATTTGCTATTAAAATATTTTTAAGGTTAATATATAACCTAAAAGTATGAAAAACACATTTAATAATCTGCTTATAATTCAAAAAAAAAAAATTCTAGAGTGGAAAACATGGTGAAAATAGCACATAAATTGATTATCAGAATAACGCTCATAACTCAAAAGTGAACAAAAATATCATTATTATGTAAATTTTATCTTATTCATCATAACAGTTTTTGATGCTGGTATCACTTTTATGATGAAAATCATATTTCTGCAATTTTTATTATGTTTCGATAATAACAATGAAAAATTAAAAAAAAAAGTTATAACTATACATGATTTACGTCTTTGTTGCTAAAAACCTATCAATTTTACAACCATGAAAGTAGTAGGAGTTCTTAAAAACTATATAAAGAAGATACTTGCAACGTTTAAATTAATTTGGTTCATAACTTTTTCTGATATCTACGTTGCCATATGTGAATATGTCGAGAAAACTCATTTTGAGAAAAATCAAAAACAAACTTTCGAATGCAATTAAAAATTAGCTACCGAGTAAAATTCAAATATCTGTAACTTAAGTTCTAAATAAGGTATAAGCAAAATTCAAACACTATTAGAAAGAAAAAAGTTTACATTTTAAACTGACATTAAAAATTGAAAATTTTGATAAAAATGACGTTTTAAAGGTGTACGGATACCTTAAAAGCATCGATACAAATGATAAAAAGTATCCCAAGTATGGATACAAATGATAAAAATTACAAAAATGAGAATAATTTAAGAAAAATAATTCAGAGGCCATGTGAATAAAATTTACATGTTTGGGGGGAGCATTTTCTATAGAGATGCATCCCTTTCGCTCTCTTCGTCTATTTACATTACCCCAAAAGCACTCTTTTAGAAATGTACAAAACTTTTTTTTATTCTTTTCACAGGAATAGGCTCAGTTGAAATCTTTTTTTCTTTTCGTGGTGAAAAAAATGTAAGCATGAGGAGAAAAAAATTCTGGTATTTAAAATTTAAAACATCTAAAAGTATAATAAAATTATTATTCTGAAATTATACAATTTTGAGAAAAAAATTTGGGGGTAGCATACCCTCTGCACTCACCCTTGAGTTAGCAACTTAACAAAATTATGTGTTTTATATCAATATAACATATAACTTACTTAACTTATAACTAAATAACATAACTTAAACAACTTATAATATGCAACTTATAACAACTTATAATATGCAACTTATAACTATGAAATATATAACATAGATATTTATAAAAATATATAACTTATGACTTATATAACTCGTAACAACTTTATAAAAAGTCCCAATTATTAAATAAATAATTTGATCATTTATTTACAATGTTTATTTTTTAAACAACGTTTCATTTTCATCTGTATTACAATGTTTCATCTTTTATTCACAACGTTTCTATCATCTCGTTCCGACAAAAATATACTGAATGCAAGAGCCTAAAAATATGAGTAATCATTAAGGATACCATTTACCGTTCATTTTGATTTCGTGGACGTAATGTTAATCCTATGGAATTTCGACTAATGTTATCAAATTAAATTTTTTTCTCTAATTTTTAAAAAATATTTTAACTCTGTTTTCAAGACTCGTTTGTGAGTTTTCTGGTCTTAATAAATATTTTTAAAAAATCGGAGAAAAACTTTTATTCCTCAGAAATATTCATTATTTTTCACTTTTTCAGATGAGCTTTATTACATTCAAATACATCAAAAAGGAAAGATTTGAGAACATTAGTAGAAATTGCATAGGATTAACATAACGTTCATGAAATCAAAATGGCCGGTAGACGGGAGCCATAAGGCTTTTTCAAAAATTCGATTATGCCAAAAAGTAGCAATGTAAATTGCTTCATTGCTTAACTTTTTTACCTTTTATTATTTTAGCCTGGAGAAATTTTGATAACATATTGTACCGACATTGGATGGAGTCCTTACTTTCCTATCATATCCGGAGTAGTTACTGAACTCGGAGGACTCATATCGCACGGTAAGTTTGAATGAAATTTCTAGAATAGAGGGCTTCTTTATAAAAATTATGGTTGCTTATTTTCTATTGAAATGGTTCTCTAACGACCACAATCGTAAATGATAAGATATTAGAATGAAAATACACTAAAATAACTGTTCATTTAAGAACTATTTCGTCTTTCATTTTAACCAAAAAAATTTAAAAAAAGCTTGCATAACACAACTGGCGTGCAGATATATTTTTGATTGCTTGTGCATGTTATAAAATTTATTATTATAAATGAAGTCATTGTAATTGCGAAGATTCGGGGCTTGGCGACATTTCTGGCGAATTGGCAATATTTTTGGTCGCCAACTCGCCTCAAATATTGGCAAGTCGTCAAGTGCACAAATGATGATGCAGGTTCCATGGATTAAAATAGTTTAATTCACATCCGGTCATTCTCTGTAAATAGACACAAATTCAATTATGTGATAAAATGTACTCATCTAAATCATTCACAAAACACGCGTACTGTCGAACTTCGTAAAAGTTTCATCATATATCGAGAACCAAGCCTCTCTGAATCTAAGAGATTCCTAAATTAGCATTTGGTCGCCAAGTCACCATAAATATTGCCAAGTCCCAATTTGTTACGTTAGTATTACATACCATCTAATATAAAATCGATTAGATTTATTGTATTGGAACAATAGTATATATACACGGCTGGCTATTAAAGTTGCAACACCATGAAAGATAGCAAATACAATTAAGATATTTATTGTACGTAAACAGCATGGCATGAAGACAAAATGATTCAAATTGCAAACAGTTTGGGGGTTTACAGGGGTGAGAAATCAGTAGAATTAGCTACCATACCTGGCAGCTAAAACGGCCCTTAACCAGTTTAGCATGAGTCGAACTGGGTTTGGATGACAGAAATGGGCAACTCATTCCATGTAGCTTCAAGTCTATGCCGCACTTCATCAATCGTATTAGCTGGAGAAGGGTGGCGGACCAGTCTCTCAGCAATCCATGATCACATGTTTTAAATGGGTGACAGATCTGGAGACTTTGCAGACGAGGGCAACAATCGAATACCCTGTGAATCGAGGAAGGACAGAACACGATGTGCAACATGTGGTCTTGCATTATTTTGTTAGAAGAATGCATTTGATAGTGATTGAAGATAGGGCACAGCCACTGGACGTAAAATGTCAGAAATGTACCAATTTGCTTTCAAATTACAGTCGATCCGAACTAAATATGTGCATATCGTGTACCCAATTGCTGCCCAAACCAGTACCAAATCTGCACCAGGTGCAGAGCCCCTATGCCGAAATCGAATGCAAGCAGGCAACGAGCGGTCTCCTCAGAGCCTCTAGACATGTATACGGTCATCAGAATACTGTACACAGAACCGGAACTCGTCTGAAAAGACGACATTGTGCCACTCCTGGATCCAGCTCTGTCGTTCGGTGCACCAGAATCGCCCTCTCTCTCTATGTTGTATTGTCAAGGGAAGCCGAAATAATGGTCGCCGTGCTGACAATCCTGCAAACGTCGTCGCATCGTACGAGCGGATATTGGGCGTATTTCCAACATGCCCATTTCCTGACTGATGGGCCGTGATATGGTTGTACAATGTTTGCAAGGCCAACCTCTCAATATGTCTGTCTTCACGGGCGTTAGTCATGAGAGGGCGTGGAGATCCCGCATGCCGTCAGTATGACCCTCAGCAACCCATTGATTCCATAATCGCATGACAGTGGTTGGATTTCGACCAGTGCGGCGGACGATATCACGGAACGATAATCCACTCTCTCGATAGGCAATGATCCTGCCTCTATCGAATTCCGTCACTTACTTGTAAACATTTATTCTAATAACTAGAGACATAACACGTTTATAACTAGAGGCATAACAGCATTTGCATTCTGAGCAAACTTCAACGTTACAAAGTGCTTTCCGAATGAAAAGTCCGCTGCACAACTTTTCTTTTATACAATGCTTTCGATGTTGTTTCTCCCTCCTGCGTCTTCTAAATGCGCTGAATACTAACCATTTGCATATCTCAACCTCTTCTTTCTTTCATGTGATTTTGACGTTCGTTTGATCATTCATTCTGGTGTTGCAGTTTTAATGGCGAACAGTGTATATACTTCCGTGTAAAAGCCGATAATTTTTGGAACTTCTTCTGCGCTAATTAGCGGTGATCCTTGAGCTAAATTTCGTCAATTAGCAAAAAAAGTAGGAAATTTTCTCTTAACTGCGCATAAGCGATACAGGGCCAAATATAGTAGGTTTGTTTGTTTGTTTTTTAGTTTATGTATATTATGTTTATGAGGAAAATAATTCTAAATGATATGAACATTCTTTTAATGGAAATGAGTTGTTTTATTAATGAGTTGTTATGTTTATGTTTTATTATCGATTTGAATCGTCGCCAAAATAAAAAAATCTCAAGTTGGCGAGATTTGTCCCCGGCTAATAGAAATGCATCAAAATGTTCGATAGCAATTATTGAACATCTCAGATAATGCTCACATAAGAATAGCAACGGGAGAGGAATATTACTTTAATCTTCTAACACAATTCGTGTGTATTGAATGCGACCTTTATACAAAAAGAAAAAAAAAGTGACATGAATACTTTTAAAATCTGTCTCAGAATCCGATGATTCGAACAACTCATCCAATTCCTTCATTGGAATGTCTGGATGCATATCATCATCACCTTCAAAGTTTTCTATACTACAATTTGTCTTCTTCATATTCAAAATCGTCCTTGCTGCCACCATACAGTCACGGGTGCAGGACTTATTAACTCGAACTATCAGATGGAATCTCCAACCAACGTAGCCTCGAAGCATTATATTGGTGATTTATTATTGATTAAAGTCACACTAAGAAGCAATCGAGGGTTATTAGTGACGGACCTCGAAATTTTAAGCCATGATCAAGGGACGAGGAAGACCCCTAAGCTGATATCCACCCTCCCCGTAAATTTCCTCACCACAGAAAAGGGGAAGACTTCGATCCTCGACAAATTAAAGTGAATGACAGAATAGTCCCACTGTAGCACATGCATGTCGTAAGAGGCGACTAAAATGGGTACCCAACGTCTGGGGGTATGGCCGGGCACCCTGCCCCTGGGGATTATATCAGGGGACCTCAGGGACTTGTCTTCTTCGGTTAAGATAAGCTCACTATAGTAAAGTACTATAAAAGATCAGTAGAGTGCCTCGGGGCATGATGACCTGACTTTGGTAAACATGGGTGACGCACTCCCGGGTTGCCCTAGCTATCCTTCTCTATTTTCGACCCTCCTTCTTGTCAACCAATTTTTGTATTTTCTTCAATTTTTTCACGTCTAGACCACAGTTAAATCTTGTTTGGTGCAGCATAGCTACACCTGGCTATTGAGCCAATAACATTTACATTAACTCACTCGACAAATTTAACGTGCATCAGCTTCACTTTACGGCGGATCTTTAGTTTCATCAGGTCTCGAACCCACGACTTAACGGAAACAACGGCTGCTGAGAATTCGCTCCATGATCGCCTGAGTATGGCAAGCGCAATATAACAGAAAGCTGGAAAACGCGGAGTTCGAGATTGTTCAAAAAGTACAAGTTTTTTTTTATTATGGGTGGCTTTGCTAAGGCAAGATGTTGTTGAGGACACTACCATCTGTTAAACGGCGCATTTAGAAGACGAAATTTAGAAGACGCCGAAACAAATTCAACACTGATTCGTAGGTTAGTTTTGGTTGTTGCCGTATGGAGATATCATCATCATCGAACACTAAATGGGTACATCGGTATACACCGGAAATCAAGCTGCATTTAAAACAATGGGGTTCTTCCGGCGAGTGTGCTCTAACGAAAGTGGTCAAGACGATCTCATTGGCTGGAATTGTGGCCGGGAAAGCCTAGTGATGAGGGTTGCGGACTCGCAACCGTCTATGTTTTCACCGGGTAATGGGTTCCAGCCCTGATGTCATTAAAAACCCGTCGTATCACGGGGTTGATGCGTGTTAAATCTGTTCGAAATCCTTCATCCTCCTCCTATTGGCATAGTGTGGAAATGCTCGGGTGTCGTCTTCGTCACTGGATCGAGGTTCAGAATTAGGAGATGCGTCACAATCTGCCCTCATGTGGCTTCTCAGCGTGACGTTAATTAACAATCACGCTCGTGCCCCATTTGCATTCCTAACTGTCCTCGTAAACAAGCGAAAATGAAAAACACATCACAATGAATTGAATATATGCATATATTATATCTTACTTTAAAATCTTGTATTATTTTTCAGGGGCAGTGGTGAGTCGTGAATATGGTTTACCTTGCGTTGTTGGATTACAAGGAGCTACGAAAAAGTTTCAAACAGGTACATCTATCGGAGTTTTGGCAAGCAAAACAATTCAATTGCTTATTTAATTTTAATAAATATGTGTGCTAATGAAAATTTGTTTCCGTTTTGTAGGCGATTATGTGTTGCTCGATGGAAAGAAAGGAATTTTGCAGAGATTACCGCAACCAGAATAAAGATTGAATCGGATTTGTATCGAAGTTTATGAAGGCACTTTGAACTTAATAATGCGTTCAAAAAATGAAGAGAACTTTTATGAGCGTTTTTAATTTCATGCACATTAAAATGAATTTCTTTTGTCGTTCTTTTTTGATATTTATGCCTGTGTGTTTTCTTGTTTTTGAATTTTATAAATTTAATTAATTTTTTGTTTTGTTTTTTTCTTTATCTTCCTTTCTTTCTTTCTTTCTTTTTTTTTTTTTTTATTTCACACATTAAGGCTCTTATTTACCGGCCATTTTGATTTCGTGGACGTAATGTTAATACTGAGAAATTTCGACAACTGTTCTCAAATCCTTATTATTTGATCTATTTGAATGCAATAAAGTGCGACCGGAAGAGCAAAAAACAATGAAAGTTTCTGAAAAATTACATTTTCTTCCCATTTCTACATTTTCTGAAGAATTACATTTTAAAAATATTTTAGAATATTTTTAAGGACCGGAAAATTCACAAACGAGTAATTAAAATAGATATAAAAATATTTTTAATAATCTGAGTGAAAATAAAGTTCAGCAGCAACCTTCATTGTTTTTGTTCTTTTGGAAGTACTTTTTAAATTCCTGCTATTAGTTCACACTCTCCTTATATATATAATCTTGTTCAAATTTTCAATCGTTTAATAAAATACTTTTTATTCATCCACTCAAGTTCAAATACAGTTTTTTAAAATATTAGTCATTAATTTAATTTAATTGGTGAAATGCAGTTTAGCCTAACCACCTTGCGCAATTTTAAAAATAGCCAAACTTGGCGGGTTTTTTTTTTTTTTTTTTGGCTGAACGTTAAGTCCGCGAAGCGGTCCAGCGTAGCCACATTTGGCAAAATACCGCCAAATAATTCCTGTCTCCAAGGGTGGTAGGGCTAAACTGTATTCTAACCATTTAATTTACCGGATGAATTGAGAAACAAGACAATGCTTCTACGATGTCATTTGTCTTGCAATGACAAAGTTGGTAGAGCTTTGGCGTAGAATCTTCATGTCTTCGGATCGAATCTCGTCGAAGCGTAAAATTTTTTTATTTGATTTTCAAATAATTAATTTTAATTTTACATGGGAGAAAAAAAAATTCTCTTTATATAAGATATTTAACTTAATATAAATTTAGGAATAAATACCGTCAGTGACGAAGCGTGTAGATCGCTAGAAAAAAATTTCTTTTGCCACTTAATATTGTGATTCTGTCATATGTATATACATATTTATGTTAATTGTAATTAATGAATAAAAAGTAACTAAAATAAAAAATAAAAATTTGTTGACCTAAGTAGGAACTGACTTTAATTATTATTATTATTATTATTATATATATATATATATATATATATATATTTACTAGCTGATACCCGCCCGCTTCGCTGGGCAGACGATAATATTATATTTGGAACCTATACATAAAATATCAAGAAAATTGAAGCATTGAAATGACCTTTGTGTTCTCTAGATGGTTTTTTATCGGCATTAATTATAACCTTTAACTCCTTTTGGTCTTTAGGAACTGAATCAACAGCAGCTTTGAAATCGTGAATATACCTGTTATGTTCATGTAGCTGCTTTTGTAATTGGCTAATTCTGGCTTAACACCTGGGAAAATACCACAATGAATGTTTCTTTCACGTTCATCATCACAGAGAAAGTAGAAGAAAAGAAGGTTGTTGAGGAGGCTCAGCCAATAGGCTACCTATCCTGTGGTATACCTGCAACTGGACTTTAAATGTTGGCATAAAATTTCCTTCCTTCAATTATTTTGCTCCGAATGACGTCATCTGAAAACATCCATTATACTTACGAATTGTAGAAAGAAAATGTTCTGAAAGCTGATCCTTATGGCTAAGAAGACTATTCAAAGGTTCATGGAAGGATCTAATAACAGGAAGGAGGACTTGACCACCACTCCAGCACATTCCTGGAGGTTCTTCTATCCTTTTAAAGCACGGCACCTCGAACAGGGCAAACGTTTTCCGATACTGACAATTTTATCATTTGAATAGTCAATATATATTTCATATTTAAAACCAGACAAATTTTTGGAAGTCCATGGCGCTAATTTAACTTTAGATCTTTTTTCATTGTATTTAATTACAGCTGCCTGATTCACGTGGGGGGTATTAGAAATGTATTTTCTTACGCTCTATGTACTTCAGGATGGCTTTTAGTATATTTTGAAGCAGCTTCTCTATGTTCTTCAGGATGACTTTGAGTATATTTTGTAGCAGCTGGTCTTACTTGTTTATATCTAATTGAATTTGTGAATCTTTTTCTTCATTTCTTTTACCTTTATTTAGTTGAAGAGATATTACATCATTAATAATTGATTCACTTGAACTTGAAAAATCAATGTTAGATATTGATTGAGTCTTTGAAACTAACACAGACACATTTTCTTGAGGCTGAAACACTAAAGATGACACATTTTCTTCATTTTGTTTCACATTATCATAACCAGGATTAACTTTACTTCTATTTGTTAATCCAACTATTTAAATAAAACATCAAAATGACCACTATTACAGTTTCCCGTAAAACGTAATATTTTTCCCCCCTGAATTGTTTCCCCAACAGAAGCTATAAGGCAGCCACCTTGATAAACTTCGAACTGATAGGGAAATAGCTCTGCCGCCGCCATAATTTAGCAAATAGATCCATACGTGTTTGGTTTACACATTTCGGTAAAATATAAATCGTTAGTATTATAAGGGGCGCCAGATAGCATTTGAGTGTAGCATTTAAACCAAACCCAGTTGTCAAACACGTGAGAAACAATAATATTTCTCATTTTATACGCCATCGATATGTCACCGAACACCAGCAAAGACAGAGACGAAAATAAACATGCTCCGTCACCAAGAATTTAAAAACTTTGAAAGGAGTAGGTATTCCATCGATCCAAATATATTCAACATCCATTATTAAGAACTATAACTGAAAAGTAAATATGAAAAATCAATTTTTATTAACCTACAATGAAATACTTTTCAAGTTAAAAAATATAACCGAAATTAACTTTTTTTAAATCAAATTATTTTAAAATTCAACAAAAAATACTAACAAAAAAATGAAGTATAATAAAAATTTTTAGCAAAAAAAGTTATTACGTGATCCTTTTTGCAAGAGGATAACTCTTACGGTAGCAGCATATCTGGAACTGCAATTGAATAGACAGAATAGCTCTTAAAAATCATAGCATAAAAAATAGTTCTGTATTCTGAAAACAATAAAATATCCAGCCATTTTAAAAAATGAAAATTGTTTATTTCCTAGAAAACAAAAACTAAAAATTACCAAAATACAGAAACAAAACTTTTGCATGATATTTACATTAGGTTACAATTAATGCGTACATCAAAATAAATATTTTGATAGCTACTTATTTTTTTTTATTAATGACATGAATAACATACCGTTATTATTCATTTGTTAAAAGCCAACTTTAATATCTTCGTTAGATTGCGTTTAGATTTACAAATGTAGTTTATCAATCCTTATTAATAATAAAATACTTTTCTCATAAATTTAAAACATACGTCTAGGTTCCAC
>BMAW01089908.1:0-10875 GCA_019974015.1 Nephila pilipes
TTTTTTTTAATTATTCTATAAAACTATTAAAGTATCTTTTTAATCAAAAAATGTTTTCACTCTCGGAAGAATATGGATATGATTTTTAAGACATATTTGCAATTAAGTACCATTTTAAAGAAAAATAATACACTATGTGGTTCCAAATTAATTATGCTTCTATGAAGGATATCTATGCATACCAAAATATTTTATTCTCTATATAATAACTAAATTTTCAGAAATAATTTTTGTGTGAAAAAAAAAGGGAAAAAAAAAATTAAAATTTTCAAAAATTTTTCCAAGAAAAGATACAGTGATATTTAAAAAAGTTGACTCATTTTTTTTTTTTTAGATTCTCAATGTTTTATAGATGAAGAGTAAAATACTTTGTATATTTAAAGAATACTTTAAAAAAATTGTTCCTAAATGCAAATTCGTCACAAAAAAAATCATCTCTATGCTCGGCAAAGAAAACGAAAACTTTTTGACTAAAAAAAATTACTTTTATAATTTACTAAAATGATTAAAATATCATTGTTAAGCACTCACAAAAATCTTCGCTGCATGAATAATTTTATAAAACATGTATGTCACCAAGTCTTAATTTTGGTATTTTACTGTCCTTCTAACCTTTAGGGGTCATGGAAGTCCGAACCTTGCTTTTAAAAACCTTCGATTAAGTTGAAATTCTGTACACACATATAACTCATGTAATTGGGTTCCCCCCCTCCCCACCTTTAATTTCCAGACTAAAAAAATTAAATAAATATAAGTAAAAAAAAATTAAATCAAGCTTTTATTTAAAGATGGACTAAAATGTATAAAAATAATTTTTTAAATATAAAATAATATATAACTTATTAATACTTAAGGTGTTGATAATTCTTGTGGTCTCATATAAGTAAGTAGCAAAGGTACTTAATTTATCCGTATGAGTACCAGTGAATCTTAGTTAATCGCCTGAAGTTCTCATAAATTGTACTTAAAATAAGTTATTTTATACCTTTTTAGTTAATTTTTAAATAAAAGCTTGAATAAAAATAATTTTTTTTATATTTTTTGTAGCAGATGCTATTACGGGATCAAAACTGTAAGAACTACAAATAAAATTGCTGAATGGAGTTATTTTAAGGAATATGTGAGATACTAAAATGGTTTTTTTTTTTTTTGTTATAAAATACAAGACGCTTCGGAGATTAAATAGAAGTATATTGGTGTTAATTTAACAAACAGGACGTTTAAAAATCAAATTTTAAAATTGTAAACCCACGGGGCGTGTGATACAGAAAAATATACGCAACTTCATTTTTCTCATAATGTGGTTGGTTCTTTGGGATGATTATGGTACACGTTCCTCGATATCTACTATATCCATAACGTTGATGTTATGAAACAAAGTTATTTCCTACACAGTGAGCATAATCCCCCCCCTTCAATAGATCCTCACAAATTGTATGGGTTCCACAATATTTGTGTACAAATTATGGGAAATTTGACTGATGAAATTTAAATTTTTTAAAGTTTTATTTTTTGAAATGGTAATTAGGCCCAGTGTATAAAATGTTACGTTTATAAATACTCCACAAATATTGAAAATTCCAATCGAAATGAATTTATACAAAATGAACCTTAAAGGTAAGCGCATGGATTACTAATGTAAATACATCTTTTGATTATTAATTGCTGGTTCGTAATTATTCATATTTATTAATGTTATTCCCTTTGCATAAAACAGATAAACATATGTATAAATATTTCAGTGTTAAAATTTTACTTCTCGTTGCATTTAATTTTTTTTAAAAAAAAAAAAAGTACTGTTATTTAAACTTGATAAAAAATAAGTTCAGATTTTTCTTTAACGAAAGAGTCTCAGTTATCTTAAGAATTTATTTATGGAGTTAGAAAAGGTTTTAGTAGTAGAATTCTTTTGAGGGGGATGCGGGGGTGGGAGTGAAAGAGAGAAGTTTCTGGGTGAATTGGAATGCATGAGTCGAATGCATACTGTTTAGGAATTTATAAGCCAGGGGTCGCCAAACTTTTTTGATCATCGCCCCCTATATAATTTTTCGAAATCTCCATAGACCCCCACAAAGGTAATTTTCAGGTAATTAAAATAAAACTATATATTAGTCTAAATATTTAATAAATCAGAAACAGTAAGTAAAGTAGCTACAGATTTTTTACTTCTTAATGAGATGAGTGTGCCTGGTGTTTCTTGGCAAGGTTCGCTATATTGGATTCGAAATTAGTCAATTTTAACCGTAAATCCCCTCGAAGCTCCACATTTAATTTATTTCTGTTTTTAGTTAAAATTGAATTAACGTGACTGAAACCGGCTTCAACCATATATGAACTTGGAAACGCCAGCATAAATGGCTGAGCCATTTCGTAAAGTTTCACATATTTTTGGTCACAAGGTCGTAAAGTTTCGGAAAGTTTCACAAACTGGTCACAAGGTCAAGTTGTGACGTCACGGTATACATACGAAAACACATAAGAAAAAAAGGGGCAGATTGTTTTCTGATTTATTATTTTATTTTCTATAAAGAATATAATATTAAGTCATTTATAAAAATATTTTAAATTTTTACGTACGCAGTTAGATATGTGTGATTTGCGTATTAAGAACTGTTTTTCCTTCGAGTCCCAATAGACCCCGATTCGACCCCTTGGGTCAGATAGACCCCCTACTGTTGTTAAATAGACCCCTAGGGGTCTATATAGACCACTTTGGCGACCCCTGTTATAAGCAGTGGTGAAAATGGGAAGGCGAGACGTCTGACTCCACGCGCAGTTTCCGGGGTGAACAAATAGATGTTACGAAATTTTCTCTCCCTTGCCCATTGCAGTGTGGTTGCGAAAACGCTGCCGGCGGTTTTCATCGAGTCTTGGGTTCGAGTCTTGATGTCACTAACGATTCGCCTTGTAGAAGAATTGACGCAAGTTAAATCTGGTCTGTTCGAGGACAGGAAGTTTCAAGAGGTAGGTGCCGCGTCGTCATTTGACCAGGGCTCAAAATTACGAGGTCCGTCGCTAAAAGCCCTCGTGTTGCTTCTCAGTGCGATGTTAATAAACAATCATATTTGATTTTTCGGAAACGGAATTTGACGCAAAATCTTCAGTTCGCTCCTGGAACTGAAAACTCTAGTTACATCCCTGGCTGTAGGTCAAAGTAATTATTATAAGTTTGGTATGAGAAAGATTGAATTGTGAGCTAAAGTAAATTGAGCATCAAAAGTTTAGAGCAGTTCTGGCTAACCCGCGGAATGCACGCAACCCACGGAGCTGGGTCACCTGAACAAAAATTTAAAACTTTTATTGTACATAAAAGTACCAAAGAATATCTCTCCATAAATCATTCGTATCATATCCCATTATTATGGGAATATCTCGGTACATTGACTCAACTGTCGCGCCACAGTTTTTCTTCTGTATTCTTGTTTAGAAATGGTTACAATGCTTGAGCTCTTTTTGAAAGGTGCGTGGACGCCTTGGGCTGAATGGGGGAAACACAATATTTACCTATTGAAGATAGCGACGAGCAGTTCTTGACGCGAGGAAAAGCGACGCGCATGTAAAATAGACGCCAGTCAGTTGGCAGTAAGCCTTATACATTAGGTCCAGAAATGTATGATTCCAGACAGACTGACTGCTACGTACCTTTTGATGGCTAATAATTCGTCACCAGCATTGTGTTGTAACTCTACGACATTTTTGAATTTATATTTAGCACAAATACATTCATTTCAACAAAATATAAGTTCTCTTAATTTATTGCAGAATATTCATGATTTCTTGGGAGAATCATTCGCTTCCAGCGACTCGAGAAGAGAAAGTACTAATAGGTCTTAACGTAAAAATTTGAATTGACATTGATAGAGCCAAAAAAAAAAAAAAAAATTAAAAAAAAGTTAAATAAAAAAAAAAAAAAAAGTGATAAATCGAATTCATCACACATATGCACGCACGCACGCACACACCACACATATATATATATATATATATATAATACGACCCGCTGAAATAAAATGGAGCGCTATATAATGAAATATTATTTTAGATAATAATGTCACTCACACACATACACAAAAATTCCATCTTAAATTGCTTTCGAAGATATAATAATTTATTAGTCTGGATGAAAATAAAATTGCCGACAAGTTCACTAAAAATAAAAACAAAGAAAATAAAGTTTCACTTATTATTTTTTTTTATCTTGTAGTTTCCGTACACCTTTAAAACATCATTTTTGTCAAAATATTCGGGGAGCACTCAATGCTTTTTTACTATTCATTTATTTATTTCCAGGATTACACGGATATAAACTGAAAATTTCAGTTTTAATGTTGTTCCTCCAACAATTTTTTTTTCATCGTAAGTGGGGAAAATATTTGACACTTGAGGCTTGATTGAAAACTTTTAAAAGTTCATAAAACTGATTTTCAATGGCATAAAAATCCCAAATAGTTATAACAATATGGCATTTCTCAAAAGCATGCTTTATTACGCTAAAGCATATTGTGCCCCTTACATTACGTTCAGGCAATTCAGTTTGGCACCTAACGCGATAATTTAACGATTGTGATTCATATTATTTATTAACGTAGCACCGAGAAACAACGTGGGAGCTATTGCCGACGAACCTTGGTAAAGTGACGAGCACGACACATGAACTGGGACTTCCCTTTCCCAAACTCCCCGCAAACGGGAGGATTTGGGGCTTTGACCGTCTAATCAAGCATCAGCCATGTTACACGGTCGGTCTTTAGCGGCAATGTGACTCGAATCCACGACTTGACGGAAACAACACCGACCGCGAACTAGCAAACATAAACACTCGGCCACCGCAGCCACTAACGATTGTTGTTAAGGCTCCCGTCTGCCGCCATTTTGATTTCGTGAACGTAATGTTAATCCTATGGAATTTCGATCTGCTTTCTCACATCTTTTACTATTTGACCTATTTGAATGCAATCAAGTGCATCTGACAGAGCAAAAACTAATGAATATGCTTCAGCAGAATTACTTTTTTCCTCCGATTTTATAAAAAAAATATTTGTATCCTTATTTTAATGATTCGTTCGTGAGTTTTCCAGTCTATAAAAACATTTTAAAATACTTTTAAAAATCGGTGGGAAAAAAGTAATTCCACAGAAGCCTTCGTTATTTATTTATTTTTGCTCTGATTGCATTTTACACTTGATTGCATTCAAATAGATCAAATAGTAGAAATTCCGCAAAAGATTAACATTACGTCCGCGAAATCAAAATGGCAGGTACACGGGAGCCTTAAGTGGCCGCGCTAACCGAGTGGTCATGGTCGTGAAATTGTAGCCGGATATGCTTCCGTCATGTCGCACGTTCGAGTCTTGGTTTTACTTAAGTCCCAATGTGTAACAAAGTTGATGCACGCTAAGTCTGTCGAGGTTCAAAGTCCTCTTGTGGGCGTAATGTGGACGTTTGGAAGAGTAGGATACCAGCCCTAGTGTCATTCTCGTCACTTGGCCGCAGACTTAAGTTAAGAGATCCGTCGCCAATGTCCCTCTCGTGACTTAATTTGGGTGGCTAAATCTGTTCTTTAAAAAAAAAATTTGCATTGAACGTGTGCATGTGTGCTTAACAAGTGCTGTAATTCTCCATCTCTTTATATTTCAATATTTAGTTTTTATTTTTAAAATTTATATATAAAAAAAGACCTTCCTTCAAAGCATAATCTGAAGGCCATGAATTCGATCCTCACCCGAGTGAGGATCGAATTTTTTCCTCAAGTGTCGTCCTCGTCACTTGACCGAGGCTCAAAATTACGAGAACCGTCGCCAAAACCCTCGTGTGCTTCTAATGCGAGTTGATAAAACCATTCAATCAATTCCCAAAATTCCAAAGGTAACCCTCCTTGTGGGTAGCGACGCACCGATTGTTTCAGATTGCTTGCTAAGATACATAATGAAAATATATGTGATTCTCTCTCTCTCAACTGGAAAATGTAAATACACATATTGTAATTTACAAATACTTTTAGTGTTGTGAGTTAAACCATTGATTGTAGGGAACTGTTAAAAAAAATTCCGTCTTCTTTTTAGGAAAGCGTATATGACTCGAATATGTGGACAATTCGTATTATTTTTAAATTCCTACTCTTAGTTCACACTCTATCTATATATATACAGGGGGTGGACAAAAATATGGAAACACCTTGTAAAATGCATGTTTGAAAAGAAAGATTGATTTTAATGAAATATGTAGGTGGCGCTGGCGTTTTTGACTACTAACGCCACCTATACAACTTCGTAAATGTGCTAAACAGTTCAGTTGTTGTCGGAGTACTGTTATGTGAGGTTGTCATTGCATTATGTCAGAGTTAACAGACTTCGAACGTGGGCAAATTGTTGGAGCACGTATGGTAGGTGCTTCCGTAAGCAAGGTAGCCGAGGTGTTTAGTGTTTCAAGAGGTACTGTATCGAAGATTTATTCCGCATATTTGAAAAGAGGAAAAACATCATCTGCTAAATCACAGCGCGGACGAAAGTGTGTGCTGAGTGATCGTGACAGACGATCATTAAGGGCAATTGTGACGAAAAATAAGAAGACCACAGCTGCAAAAGTTACTGCTGAAATGAATGTTGTGTTACAGAACCCTGTGAGTACCAAAACAATTAGAAGGGAGCTTCATAAACAGGGAATTTCTGGCCGTGCTGCAATTGAGAAGCCACTCATCAGTGATGCTAATGCCCGTAACAGGAAAAGGTGGTGTTTAAGTCATAAAGCCTGGACTATAGGGCAGTGGAAGCGTGTAATATGGTCTGACGAGTCTTCTTTCACGTTGTTTCCCACTTCTGGCCGAGTTTACGTCTGGAGAACGCCATCTCAAGCCTATAATACAGACTGCTTGTTGCCAAGAGTGAAACATGGCGGGGGTTCTGTTATGGTTTGGGCAGCCATATCGTGGTTCTCTGCTGGCCCCATGATAACTGTGTCAGGGCACATGACTACCAAGACTTATGTGAACATTTTGGCAGATCAAGTTCATCCCATGGTACAAACTTTGTTCCCCGATGGTGATGGTGTCTTCCAAGACGACAAAGCCCCTGTTCACACAGCTCACATTGTCCAGGACTGGTTTTCTGAGCACGAGGAGGATTTGTCCCATCTCCCCTGGCCACCACAGTCCCCAGACCTGAATATTATCGAACCTTTGTGGTCTACATTGGAACGGAAAGTGCGTTCTCGTTATCCACCGCCAACATCGTTATCTGAACTTGCCACTGTTTTGCAGGAAGAATGGTATAATATTCCCTTCGCACACATACAGGAACTGTATTTATCCATTCCGAGAAGACTGCAAGCTGTTTTGGATGCCAACGGGTTTCCTACACCATATTAAGCAAAGAAACATGTTTTTTAAAAGGTGTTTCCATATTTTTGTCCAACCCCTGTATATCTTGTTCAAATTTTCAATCGTTAATAAAATACTTTTTATTCATCCACTCAAGTTCAAATACATTTTCTTAAACTTGTAGCGGATGACACTTGATGTTAGTACAGTTTTTTCAAATATTAATTCATTTAATTAAATTTAATTGATGAAAATGCAGTTGAGCCCAACCACTTGGCGCGATTTTAAAAATTGCCAAACTTGGGAATTTTTTTTGGCCGAACGTTAAGTCCGCGAAGCGAACCAGGGTAGCCACATTTGACAAAAATACCACCAAATAAATCCTGTCGCTAAGAATGGTTGGGCTAAACTGTATTCCAACCAATTAATTTACCAGATAAATTAAGAAACAAGCCAATACTTCTACTATGTCATTTGTCTTGCAATGGCAAAATTGGTAGAGGGTCGGCGTAGAATCTTTATACCTTCGAATCGAATCTCGTCGAAGCATAACATTTTTTTTTTATTTGATTTTCAAATAATTAATTTTAATTTTATGTGGGAGAAAAAAAAATTTCTTATATAAGATATTTAGCAGGATATAAATTTAAGAATGAATACCGTCAGTGACGAAGCGTGTAGATCGCTGGAAAAAAATTTCTTTTGTCATTTAATATTGTGATTTTGTCATGTGTATATACGTATTTATATTAATTGTAATTATTTAATAAAAAGTAACTAAAATAAAAAATTTCTTTGTTGACCTAAGTAGGAATTGACTTTAATTTTTTTTTTTATATATTACTTGTTTCTGGTACATTCAGCTTCGAGTAATCTAAGAGTAGGGTAGAATTTCTTTTCGATGTTTTTAACCCTCTCAGCTTTTATACCCGATCTGACTGGGGCAAATTATGATTTTCAGATTGGACTTTGGTTCTACGCACGCCTATGAATGATGCTTAAAATGAGGGGGGTGGGAATTACTTTAGAATCAAATGAGCAATAATGAAAAAATTACTGTCTAAGAATGAAAAATTAAAAGATTTTGAGAGAATTAAAAATCATTTAATAATTCTTAAAGAGCCGAAAAGCTTTTAATTTAAATAGGAAATATAAAGAATTTAAGGAATTACGATTGATATTCATATGCTGTTTCAGTAACTTTATTTTTTTATCTGAATTTTCAGCAAATTTCATTGAAATTTTTTCCTGCAAACAGAATTTATGCCGTTCCTAAAAATTTAAAAAGATTTCTTTAATGATTGAAAATTTTCAGGATGAGATAAATTTGATGCAGGTAGTTATAGAGGGGGCTGAAGAGGAGGGGGTGAGGATCCTGTTTAGTAATCCAGTCTACTATGCTGGATCACCAAACAGGAAACCTTAAGCTTTTCTGCTCGAATGAACCGAGAGAGAAAAGTTTACTGATTGGTCAAAAGGTTTCTAACAACGACGGATTTGGGTAAAGATATTTATCTGACTGTGTTATCAGAACTTTTGGAACAGAAAACTTGAAAGGACACGGGTACAACTAGGAGGCTCAGGCTAGCAAATAAATTATGTAAGTACTTCCTTAGGATATACCTCCCCTAAAAGATAATCTATCTAATTCTGGCATTGTTAACATTTCACAGAAAGCAAGGAAATATAACCTAAAATATCTAACAACAGAGAGTACATATAGAAGGACAGTATCCTCCAGACATATTGCGAAATAAGTTTAACCAATCATATTCAACGTACGGTATGGAGTTTTGAAATATCTTATCTCAGATAAAAAGATTAACTCATTCTTATGTACCAAGGAGGGGCCCTTCGTTAAATGCGGCTCTCACTGAAAATTTAAATCTTTGTCGCTTTAACAGATTATGTTTTTCTTTAAAATGTGTGTTTCCTATTACGTAACTACGTCATACCCTTTTATAATGCATCATTTAAGACTTGTGAAGAATGTGTCAATATAATTAAATTAAATTAAATTTGAATTTGTCGTATATATATATATATATATATACTCGCATAACTCGTATTATATATAATACTCGTATATATATATATATATATGTATATGTATAATACTCTGTAACTAAGGTGACATGTAATATAATGAGTACGAATCTCATTTAAAATTAATAAGCCCTTTTTTATTATTGTATCAGAACATTTTTCCTTAAATCTTGTAAATTGAACAGAGTTATTAATATATGTTACGTTTACTTTATATGTTTATAGATATTTTGCTATTTTTATTTTGAAAAAAAAAAAAAAAAAAATACACGTGCATTGATTCTGATTCACTGTTTATTAATGTCGGCAACTCTTAGAAGTTTAGAATTTTTTTTTGTCAACTTAACATATTTTATTTGTGCTCAAATAAGGTGAATACAAACGTTTCTTTTAAGAATCTAATTTTAAAAAAATTTGCTCGCAGTGTACCATGTCCCCCGAAGAGGAAAAATTGTGTATTTATGTAATACTAGCTGATACCCGCCCGCTTCACTGGGCAGACGATAATATTATAATTTTGGAATCTATACGTAAAATATCAAGAAAGTTTTTAATTTTTAAACAATAATGATAATCTAAATTTAAAATTTTAAGAAATTGATTGTCTGTCATAATGGTTATCCACGACTTTCAAACATATGAGAAAAATAAAATGTTTTAGTAAGAAATCACACCATATATATATAATATGGATAAAATTCACTTCACCGTATACATGTTACACCTAGTATTGCCAAAGATGCAACCTTTTGTCAGACGATTCATCATGTGCTTAACTTTCAAATGAAATACCCTCGCAATGACATAGTGTCTATCATAAGATTTTTGTCCTTTCTTCAAGACATCTTTGATTTCTGACCATTTAGGATGACAAGTGACTGCAATCCTAAAAAAAAAGTCGTGCAAGTCGGGACGTCCAAATTGTCTTACGTATGTCATAGCCTCTTGAATTCGTTCATGCATGTATAGCGAGGTTCTCCAGTAAACGAAGATTGTCTTGCGTGTGCGCTACTCTGTAAGAATTCGCCATTTTAGTATTTTTCAAAATTCCGGTAAGTTTTGGAGCTAAACTACGCTTTCACCAACAGTGGGATTCCAAACTCATTTATTTCTATCGCTAAATATGAACGTTTCCTATTTTCGACATGCACGAAATTTCATATAAAGAGCCCGTTCGCCAAAATCTTGCCAATCCTCCATCAGCGTTTCAATATTAAATTAATTGGTATTTTTCCATTTCGCACGCGCAAATCTCACCAAGTAAACTTAATAGGTGACAATACACAGTATACATAGAAAAAAATATATTCCGTTTGATGTCGGTCATATGATTTTTGGCGATAAAGTCGCCAAACATTTCATAACCGACGGATAACAGTGGATTAGCGGATGAAAATTACATTTTGGATAAGACTTCCGTAAAATCCGTTCTTAGTTAGCGTCTACATCGCATAGTGAGTAATTATGCTAAATTTCAAGTCAATCGGTTGTATAGTCTTAGAGATCTCGTGATG
>BMAW01089911.1:0-19018 GCA_019974015.1 Nephila pilipes
ATAAATTCTTATAAATGATTAAATTTTTCAAAATAAAAAGCAAAATCTAAGTAACATTTTTATACACTGTATTAAGAAAAAGCATTAAAAATACTAGTAGCTTTAACTTCTGAATAAAAGGTACAACAATTACGGAATGAAATTAGAATTTCATATATACGACAGGAATATCATCATACACTTTCTCCGAAGGATTCAAAATATACGAAATATTAAAGGAAATCTGCTATTCTTATTTATTTTTGAAACGGCTAATATAACCCAAATCCTTAACTGATAAACTGTATCTTAAACTAATATTTTAACACTAGGACTAAAAAAATGGTCAAAATTTGCCATAATAAAAAGTTAGCGAAGAAATTTTGTTTGAATGTATAAATATATACATACATTTTCTTAAAGTTAGGGCTCATGGAAGATAGTATAATTGATATAATATCCAATAAAACCGTCTATTCAAAATATATTTCATCTCAAAAATGTTACGTAAATACTTTAGAACTAAAATATAAACGCTTTAAGGAAAACTGTAAAGTAGAAAAAAAAAACTAGCTTGTAACATTAAACATAAAATAATAAATGATAGTTTTACTTATACATTCAGCATTTCAGAATAGTTTAAATGAAATTTGAAAATAAAATCTCATATCAGTTTTCGTGATTACTGCAGTAACAAAATATAACTGCTAGTACAAAATCTTGCGTTAGTGCATCGTTTTATTTAAAGACTTGGCTTCAATGAGAAAATCTACCCTTTTCAAATATATAAAGTATTTTTAAAAAAATTACTTTCAAAGAACTTTGACACTTTAAAGAACAGTAAAAACATTAAATGTCATACTTATACTGTTATATATATGTGCTACAAATATGAATAAAATAATAATAAATATAATAACATATATATTACAAACATGAATAATTTGAAAACATTCACATTTACCTCTTTTGGATATTTCAGTTTCCAGAAGTTAAAATCCATCCATGTCATAAATTACAACACAATAGTTTTAATTTTTTTTTTCATTTCTATTTTTAAAATCAGTATAACCCCACACATCATTTTTAATACATTACTATATCATTCAGACACACATACTCAAACACATTAATATATATATATACCAAGTTTATATCTATGAAATAAATTTTTTCGAAATAAGAACGCATGTTAATTTTAAGTGAAGGGGTAAAACGATTACTTTTTAAGTATGATCCATAAGATGCTGCAGTTTTGTCCCATTCATTTCTAGCAAAAAAAAAAAAAAAAAAAAAAAAGATTCTACTACGACAAACACTTTCATTTTTTAATGAAAACCAAGAATTGACCAATTTCTTTCACTTCTTCGAAATCAGCTGAGTAATGCTTAGGCAATCCGTGTGCCATGGTCTGGAACTCATGATAGTTTGAAGGAGCAATGCCCAATTTAAACGGAGTTGAATTCAATTATTTTACAGTTTCAATTCTTTCAATTCACATCCTAATCAATTCTATTAAAGTTTCCTTGATAATTTCTGTGGTACGTAACGGGGCATTGTCAAATAGCAAAATCATCAGTTTATTCTGTCTGTGACTCAGTACTTACGTTTTCTGATGTATATATATATATATATTGTAATTGTATGAGAAGATTAAAAGAGCATGTGAATGGAGGGAAACCAGATATACGTGTATAAAATAAATATACATTCAAGAACATTTTTAAAGAACTAATGCAATAACTTTTATTAAGCAAAGTAACAATTTGAAAGATACTTCTGACAGTAAGACAATCGGCACGATGATTATCATATTTTCTATGTTATTTTGGAGGAGTTGATGATTCTGATTCCTATCATTTGAAGTTTCTAGTTTAGTTCTGCAACGATATTCTGCGGTTGCGGAAAACCTGAAAATTGACTACAGAGCATATCTAATACATGTATTAGAGGATTCAGATCAGGTGAGTAAGCATGCCATGCCATGTGTTGGATATTTTCCGTTTCAGAGAGGTTCCCAATCAGTCTGACACTTTGATAAGGTTTATTATCTCCCATAAATAAGAATTTAGAGACAATTGTAGCACCAAACAAGCACGCATAAGGCACCAGAACTTTATTTCTATATCCTGTAGCAATCTCAGGCCTCTTGTGAAAGGTATAGAGGTCTGCTCAGCCATCCGGCGTAGTGCCTTACCACACTGTTACCTAGATAAAAAAAATTAAGATTTCCTAGAAAATTAAGATCATTATCGTTAGTTGATGAGAATCAATGTTCAGGCTAAAACAATATTAGCTAACAATTACAACATGGTTGAGTCCCATGTAATTGGTTTGTATGGAAACTTATACTGCTGTGGGGGCTGAATATGCAGAACCTAGTTTCTGTCACAATTTCCACTCTAAAGTCACGCAGGTGTTATCAGATATCAGTCGTGGTAAACGCTTATGACTATTGGTCGTCCTGTACTGGACAGTGGTTAACATTTCATGTACTTTTAGACTCCCTAAAGTTTTGAGATAACACACTGATGCACATTCAGAATTCGAGTGGTTTCGACTTATGTTCATGTGGACTTGAGTATTTCAAAGATTCTGCATTTTGTAGACATGTACAGATGTATTCATTTTGTCTGAATTTATTCTGTTTAATGATTAGTAACATTCACATTTGCACATAAATTGCACGAAACTTCCCTGAACTAGTTGTGTCGAGTGAGCCTCACGCTTTCATACATGTGCAAATGTTTTGCAAACGAAGATATCGACTGAAATGTTTTGCAAAGACACAAAGTATTACTTTCAACCAGTGATTCTCCACAATGTTTTTTGAAAAGGTCATCAATATTAATTTACATTTATATCACATTTTACGATTTATGCTTCAGTTTTGGATATCATTGTATGTGCATTCGTGCGTCCCTTAGCAAAACATTCTCATTCATTTCTTCATCTTAACACTATTAGTAATATTTTTATACATTATGGAAATGGGAAAAATCTGATATCATTTATTTGAGCAATTTCCGCACATCTCGAATATTAAAAAAGCATGATTTGTTCTTAATTAAAGTTTTTTCATTAAGATAAATCAATGTCGTATAATATTTGTTCAAATATCATTATTAATCGTTTTTTATGCTTCAATACCTTTTTATCTAATGACTCATTACTTCTATACACAGGAACTGTTACTATACATAAAAGCTTCATTTTAGTAATAGTCTATATTTTAGTCTAAAATTTATTTCAAGACATTAAATTCCTCCTTTAGATATATTACACATCATACAAAAAAAAGATATTTTCATGATTTAAAATGTCATATAAAGATAGAAATAGAAGAATGTCTAGACTATGCAATTACTGAAATATATTGCTTGGAAATAATTGCAAAGTCATATAAACTTTTTAATATACTACGGCTGAATTATTTTTGGTCAAGAAAGAGCATTGCATTTAAAAGCACGGAAAAGTGCTTACATAAGTTAATGATATACCATAGCATAAATGCTTGAATTTAGTAATAATAACTTTACAACAAGATTCTACATCATTTCCTCTTATATTCTTTATTACTAACTATTGACTTTTGTTAGAAAACTATACTTTTATTAAAAATGGAAACTGAACATTTTTATTTAAATAAACAAGATTTTCTTTAACATTTTTCTAATCTAAATTCATACTAAAATAGCATTAAAATCCATACATTTTAAATTACTTTAATATTTTAGGTGTTGTCAACTTCTTTTAGTGTTTATTAACACAGTTATTCTCTAAGACAAACACAATGTTGCTTATTCGAAGTGGGAAATATTGTGTCGAAATTGAAATTTTTCAAAATTATTTCATAAGTATTTAACAATACAATTGCCTTGTTTCTGCTAAGCAGAAAATGTATATTACATACTAAATGTATATTTATCCTACATTTAGTACTACTAAATGTATATTGATGAAAATTAAACGCTATAAATATCAAAAGGAAAGGAAATTCTAAGGTAAGTATGATTTATGTGATTTTCAGATTTGAATACATTTTTTTCTATGAAACTTGTTTTTAAAAGTATATTTTGGAAACTAGTAAAAGTATAATGTAAAACAGGAAAATGCTAGCTTATATTCGGCAATGAAAATTTGTTTGAAATTAAAATATTTGGAAATACTACTAAATAATATATGATTGTATTTAATTAACGAAAAATAGAATTCTGCTATTATAGATTTTTTACTTTAAATTAAATTTTTACTTTACTCTTAAGAAGCATTTACTTATAAATGCATGTGTACTTTTGGTATTTGATTTTATTTTAATACCCACATTATTACAATAAATTATCATATCAAGATTAAGTGTAAAATATTTAATATTATTAAATATTCTGTATTTTCCTGTCATGTAAATAGTACTAATCATTAATAGGAAAAAAACGCGGGAAGAATGATATTTATGCAGCGAATTTTCACTAATTAATGTTCAACATATTTCGTAAGTAATATTTGCTCTGAGGCATCTTAATCTAATGTTGACTTTTTCATATGTTTCAAATTTTAAATTTAAATTTTAATATAGAAGAAATTAGAATTATGAGATCTGTTCTTAAAAAAAGATATTGTTTTTCTGTGTTGTGTTCTTGCTCGGCGTTATTTTCTTGTGTTGAAAAATAAGAGTAAAAGAAAATAACTTTAACTTTAAAATAACTTAAATACTTTTTCCTGTTTTCAATCGGGAGATTTTACATCAGCTACTGCAGTATTTTCTTTTTCTATTTATTCAGTATTGCTACAAAGTTTTGCGAGTGCACGAGTAAAGACCAGTCCAACACGAAGGATAATGATAATTGGTACTTTATTAATAAATGTTCAGGACAACACACAAATCGTATAACTTAAACAGTAAAACCAGAACGAAAAAAAAGTAAATATTTCTATACAAAGTTTTGTAAAGAATAAATTTACTCAGCCAAAATGCACTTTATTATAATTATTATTCAATTACTCCATTAAATATAAGAATTAAAGTAAACGATGGAATATCGAGAAATGGACAATAGTAAACTTTTCCGATATAAGATTTAAAGGAATGATAAAGTATTAAATTTAATATATTTAAGCTAAATATAACTAAAATTAAAGTATACAATAAATTATTAAATTGAATATTATATCAGCTACATGTAATTAACATTAAAGCTTTTGATAAATTATTAAACAGAACTATTTAAGCTATATATATGTAATTAAAATTGAAACAAACGATAAATTATTAAATTGAATATATTTCAGCTAAATATAATTAAAATTGCAGTAAAAGATAGAAATTAAAAAGTAATCTGGTACTCCAAAAGAGATATGGTACGCTAAAACTAATCCAACTAAAATAATAGTCCCTTGGGATTCTGGAAAAAAAACCGAGAAAATGCAACACTTGAACAGATTAGTGGCACAGATCGGGGAACAAAACATGTACTTATAAGGACAGTTTCAGTTGCATCAGCTCACCAGTGCACCAGTTTGCACTACCGAGAAACCTCCGCAATAATATACGGCAATTCGACGGAAGATACCTGCCACATCCACAAATTCATTATGTCACGTTACCTTCAACTCTTTGGCAAATTTGTTCATTCAAATCAATTTCCCTACTGGATCACTGAAAGCTGACTCTAAAGACAGACTGACTTCCCCATCTTAGGCTGTCGGTATATTTATATCTGTTTTGGACAGGCTTGATGTCACAAGGAAAATTCCCGTTAAGTCCGTAATTTTCTACCCAGTCGAAAGTACGCCTGAGTTCCAACTCTTACAAAAACTTTCGAAAATCACCAAGTTGTGAAAATGGACGCTCAATCCGTCGCCAAGGTTAAATGGCGAATGCTTAAACTTTCCTTTGATAACTGAGGAACTCTCGGCAAATGTCGCTTTTCATCCACAACAGAACCTTTGCGGTGATGTGTCATCTAGAATTCGTAACAGTGTTTCGTATAATTATTGGATAATTTTATTACATATAATTTTTTTCAATAAAACAGTGTATTATAAATATTGAACTTAATATTTACTTAAATATAAATAAAAAAGAAGACAAAAAAGACGAAATTAATTTGAATTAGTTTAAAAATACATGTAAAATTTCATTATAAATAATATCTATATAATCAAGTATTTTTTGAGAGATTTCTTTACTAAATCAAAATTCTTATATTTCATGATTTTTTTTTTAAAAAAAGATGACTTTTAAAGATTAAAAGTTTTCTTAACTTAAAACAAGCATAATGAGTTAAATATATTTTATATTTATAAAATATATTTAAATAAATCTTTATGTAAAATATATGAGTTAAATAAATCTTTAAGCTTATATTTCCCCCCAATAAACATTTTTCTTGCATATATATTTTTGGCAATAATTTTTTTCGAACTTTCACCCCTCCTTTATTCACTTCTTTTTTTCTTTTTCTCTTAATAGATACAGCTATTTTATCTATCTTTCTTTTATCAGTTCAAAACCTACGTCCTTTAATGAGTTTCTTAACGCAATTCGATTTTTTGAAATCGAATTGAAAGAACGGATCCAAGTTATTTTTTGTTTCAGACCAAGTCTGAATTAATAAGAAAAAATATTTTTGGGAGGTGTCTGTAGAAGTGTAGCGTAATGACGGAAAGATCTAGGCTTACAAAATAAGGTTGACTGAATCTACGGGTCACACTAAGAACATAACTAATTATTCGAAACTTGCTTTCGACTTCTTAAAATTATGTATTGATGCAAATGTTACGTGTTTTAGTATATTTCGCAGAATAACTCTCGAACAAAACGTCATGGAATAACGATTATTAGCACTATTTGAATTTTTAGAAATGGAGATTTTGTTAATAGCACGCAAATAAATTAACCGTTTTTTATATTAAATTTTTGATAACAGCAGAGGAAAACGTCAATTTTCGATATTATTTATTTAAAAATATTTCACCAAAAATCTGTCAATCGAAATGACACGGAGTTTATACTGTGTACTGAATGAACATTTGACTCTTTATAACAAAACCCTACGAACAATACCAGTGTAATTTAAGCCCTTTCTAAATTATCCGACTAATGGGAGAGTATTAGAGATTTCACCATATGTTTCTTCGTAAAGGAATGTTGCCATTTCAAAACGTACAGCACTGAAACATAGGAGTTTTACACCACATCCATGTGATATCAAGGATTATTTATTTTCTCAAGATTTGGTTTTCATTGATATTTTTAGACATACTTTTAGTTATTCATTTATTTGTTATCTGTAGCAGAATTATGATTCCTTTCCTGATGCTTTTATTCTTACCAGCGGGTTTAATAATTTTTTTTTCTAAAAAAATCTACCCATGTGATGAACGTTCGAGTACTATGATCTTTAAATTTATTCTGTCCTTTGTTCTTTGAAACAGGATTGATTTATTTGTTTATTAAATGCTTGGTAATGTTCTTGTTATTCTTATGCTAAATTGGTTTGATATTTCTGTTTTAGACAGTATTTCACTTTAGTTGTAATGCTAATGTCACCATTTCTTTTCAAGTAAACTGTTGCCTGACGCTATTTATTTATTTATAATTAATTTATAACACTATTTATTTAGAACGTTTTCCACGGGTGAAGAAGTGTTAAACTATTTATAGTACATTTTTAAAATATAAATTTAAGAATTTAATTTAAAAAATTTAAGAATTATTTTTTTTTTTTAAATTCGCAATGTTGTTTAAAATCAATTTTGTTTAATTTTCTAAAAATATTTGTGTGTATTTTTTTTGTAAGATCTGTGAAATTCTTCCATGAATTTGTAGAAATTAATTAAGCTTAAATTAACGTATTTCATTATTAAAATCTTATTCATTGTTTTTACTTATCTAATCAATTTTAAAAAACTGTCTGCTTTGAAATCGGTGTTGTATATGGTTTGATTAATTACAGGGGGTAATATAAAAAGGAACGTATATATAAATAAAATGTGTAAACAAAAAATAAATATTTACAACCCAGATGTCTTTGAAAGGGAATTTTTCAATATAAATAGCGTAAATATTTGATAGATGAAGTATTAGAAAAATATATATATTGCGATTTCCAGAACATTTTCGATATATGAAAATACTAAACACTTCATCATTTAGAATTCATTTATCAATTTATAACGCAGGAGATTTAGGCTTTTGGAAAATTGATGAAGGTTTGTGATACGATTTTGTAAATAAATTTATATATTTTATTCGAAATATATTTATTATACTTGAAAAAATTCCATTTGTTATATATATCGGAGCTCAGAACATTTTTTAATGACAATAGGTTTTCCATTTATGAATATTTTAAAATATATTACTGAGAATCATTATTAATTATCAAACATTATTGTTTAACATTTAAATTCAAGGATTCATGTGAGCAAAACATTTCTGTCATTTAAATAAATTTAATGCATTTCGCACACATAACAGTCTAAAACCTACTTTAAGTCCCTCATTAAAAAATATTTCATTATATTTAAATACATAAATTTTCACAAATTGCAATTAAGCAAGTTTACATACACATGAGAAATTATGTTTAAAACAACATTATAAATCTTGTTGTTCGCAAATATAATTGTTAATTATCAATCAGCGTATTCTGTATTTTGTAATCACTTATGATAATTTAAGCTTAAAGCAAAATTTAAAACTATCACAAACATGTGTACAGGGTATATTAGTTAAGATGTGAAAACCTTTAAGAGGTGATAGTGCACAAAAAAATAAAAAAAAAAAAAACTTCATCAATTTATGCATTATTTTAAATAATATACAAACGCGTTCTATACGTAAAATATACAAAATAATGATACAAGGAGAAAACGCAAAATAATATATACGTTGAAACTATTTTAGTGAATATTTACAATAACTGTTCAAAAGATAAGCTGCCAACGATGTTTCAAAAGTAACAAAAGGGAAGAAACAATTAATAAACTCTCTGGAATATTCCAAACATATCACGAACTTCACCACAATAGCTGAAATTCTCTCATATGGGCCCTCTTCTCATTCAAGAGGAATCTTATTCATCAGATAGTGCTATCATTATGGCTAAAAAACCGGATCACATGACAAAATTCAGCGGATTGGAAAATGGACATCCTGATAGTGTTATACTCTTCTCCTAAAATGGGCAGGAGCTCCGTCGTGATAGAACCACATACATCGTAGGTCAGTTGCAGCATCCTACAGTAAGTTTGACAGCCCTTCTTGCAGAAACGTTTAGTAATTTCGCTCAACAAGGTATTCTGTTAAAAGGTACGGTGCTTTTAGAGAATCGCCAATCAGGAATTGATGGAGAAGAAGCGCTCGTTCGCATTTGAATTTACAGATATTCATACATGTTGATTGTGGGTATTAAATATACCATCTCATGTGAGAAATGGACAGTTGTCGTAATGTTTGAGCGCATTGCACTCGATTGTAGGAATCAATAGGAGAATACTCTTCGAAAATAATCTTCTTCAGTCATTGCTTTGGTTTGCTCAAAATAGTACGGGAGCAACCTCTCACTTTTCAGCACCTCTCAAGTTGTGGACTATGGCACAGCAACGCTTTGGCCCACTGCTCGAGAGTTTTGTATATAGTTCATCTGCACAGTCTCCAAAATCGCATTCTTTTCTAAAATTCCATGTTATTCAGGCAGTCCTGGAAATCGCGATGCAAGAAAAGATCCGTTTCGCACAACTGTCTATGTATGTTCATAAATGTTTTCAAAATGGTAACACATCTGAGGTAAATGTGTGGCGCTCGAGAAGCAGCAGCGTAGATTCGAACCCCGGACCAATAGGTCCGATGAAGAGTTGATCGCTTATTTTCATGCCCTAACCAACTAGGCTAAAAAGGACGTCTAATCAGGCTAGTTAGTTAGGCATTTTAACCCGTGGCGCTGCTGTAGAAGGGAGTAGCTACAAATGCTCCTCATATATTCAGGCTACCCTGTGGTACTTCCGAATGCAGATTCGTGAATGAAATGCATGTCAGTCGTTTCAGTATTAGTAAAGTTGTCATTATCCTGTATCTCAAAGCTATTAGAACAATTACACCCTGGGATAAATTTGCTGGCCTAGACTCCCCACTTTTTATTCAATTCGACACAGATTAGCATACGCTTTTCTTTCTCAAGTTATATTTTCATGCATGGTGTTCTTTTTCTCTCAAGAAATCAAAACAGGTATACCGTTTTTGATGTCTACAGAGCAGGCGTTTTGAAATTTGCTGGCGTGTTTTACGTTTGATGTTAGCCAACTCATTTTTTGATGAAAATATTTTGCTCTGATGTGTACTAACATCTATTATATAATTTTATATCTTTTCTGAATTTCCCAGTATAGAAAAGGGGGAAATTAAAATTTTACACTCAAAATAAGTAGTAGAATTAGAACAAAAGTTGGAGTTAATTATTTCCATATGAAATGTATTAAGTGATCAAAATTTGAAATAGATTTTAAGGTAATTTAGAAAAAAATAAGGCTTTTTGTTGAAGCAATTTATCAAGTTAATTCATTTATAATTAGCAACCAATGATACTTAAAAAGATTTTTAATTTCCAAAATATTATTAGTCCTTAGTCATGCTGAGTCGTAGAAGGAATTTTTACACTCAAATGGCGGACTTTTAGAGGGATCGGATAACTGAAATGTCTGAACTGATAGCTTCATACCCAAAATCTCAAGGAAATCTGGTCTTAGTTCCATGATAGAGTAATGATTAGTTACGTTGGGGTATCAAGTATGTTTGATGTTAGCATATCTAACACATGTCCTTAAGGAAGACAACGCCACGTGGAAACCGCCATAATGAAATGATAGCAGATTTTGATAGACTTGAAAGTTCCGAACTGCTCCGAGTCAAATTCATAATCCTAGTTACTTTCAATATAATTATAAGCAGAATCCTGGATACTGGTTTGTATTTTCAGGCCTTCCCTTGCATCCCATTAGCCGAATTTTACTGTCAACAAAGACTAACTTTGTGTACTAAAGGGCACAAGAAGGCAAGGGTATATCTCATAACTGTATTGAGTAACAGTTATGTGACATTCCCTTGCGTTCCATGAACAAGTCTCCATTGAGATTTGAACAACGTGATTAGTTTTGGAGGATAAATTGTTCTGGCATCAAGATTGTTTCATTGTTATTAATGGTACGAAGAATATACTTCAGCTTAAGGATGAGACGGTACAACCTGCTTTCATACCCTAAATATCCACAATTCAAAGTGATATGTTCCAACAGGATAGCACCACTCCTCAAACTGTAGCCTTGATAGTACAAGCTTTGCAAAAGCTCACTCGTCTCATCTCCAGTAACGCATGTATAAGATACAACAAAGAGGTTTTTAATAAAGTAATTGTTTATATGTCATACCTCTTACCCTTCTAATAAATAAATATAAATTTAGAAATGTACATTTATTGCAAGAAAAATCTGTTGATGACTCAGTTAAGTGTTTTGAAATATTATAGAAAAACAATTATATTTTTTTTTTCATTTATATGCCATTCAATTTTTAACACAACAAATTTTAAATACATATATAAAATTTTTATATGAATTTAAAATATATATATACAATTTGATCAAATATTTCTATAAATATATACATATTTAAATCCAATTTTTATCTTGGAGGACATTTCAAATTCCCTGTTCTCAAAGAATTATAAGAACAAAAAGTCAGTAATTTTCAGGATTCCTAATGTAATTCAAATTGAACAAACGTCAATGAACATACTATTTTAAGATTTAGATAGCGGCTATTTACACTCAACACGTAAGTTTTTATTACCTTGCAATCCTTTGAGATCCACTGCAAAACGTAAGGAAATTAAGAATTTACCGAGTAGACAGAACGTGATAATTTCAAATCGGGTACATCCAACAGTGATAGCGCAGATAATATATTATTACAGTCAAGACATTATACAAGAAAAAGAATCCAAAATTTTTACTTATTTTTGGGTTTCCGGATTTAGTAAATGATATAATTTAGCAGCAACATTATCAGTCGGTTTGCAAACATAAAAATTATTTTTTGTGGTTTTCTAAATGTGAGTAAACTTACATTGAGAAGGTTTATATTGCACTAACTTTATCATATTTTTTAAAAACAAAAGCATAGTAAATATTTTCTATATTAATAAATAAGATTAATACTCGGCTTTCTCTCAAAACGTTTCAATACAGCATTAAGTTCTATAATTAAACTACCTATTTAGAGTACTTAAAAAATAAATGTCCAAAACATCTGCTTAGTAAGCAATTATGCAACAATCAGCTTTGCAATATTTTTTCCTGAACCCCAACATATCTTAAATGAAACAAAATGTATTAAAATTGTTCACTGAACAATTATAAGCGTGTGAATTTTTCAGATGAGGAAGATTATTCCTGCTCAATGAAATTCATGTTCAAGCATAAACCATATGAAACAGTGATCTTTCTTAGTAATTGCGGTTTAGAGTTCAGTTTTGTTTGAATTACCTCGTAGACATCAACTGAGCTGATTTCTAGATGTGTGGGTCAGGATTAACGACCAGAATTAACCATAATTAACTAGATAACCATAATCAGAATTAACCAGAGATGCGGGCTAGAATTAACTATATTCGATACTTCAAAGACTCATACGGCATATTTAATTTGCACTCCTTAGTGACTTACAAATAGAATTTCTCAATGACATCTCTTTTACTGCAAAATGGAACCTGTGGTCAGATTATGGTGGATCTCCTGTAAGTTATTGTTTAGATTTGATGAATAAGGTGTTTGAATATAAATTAAAATTAATAGGATAGTTGAATACGTTCTAAAACTTATAGGATTATATAAATTATTGAGAAGCTTTCAGAAGTTAATCTTCTTAATTGACAAAAAAATATAAATTAAATAATACACAAATTACTTTGATAAGTATTGAAAAAGTAATAGACAAATAATATTTTTTTTTTAAAATAGTAAATTACATAACTCATCTAAAGATATAGCCAAACATTCCATTGCTCTTTTGTCTTGGAGTTTCTCTACAAATAATACGCAATGATAGTACTTTAATATAGAAGCTTTACCGAAATATTAATAACATGTGCATTAAAAGGCATAAATGTTACTTCCACCTTGATATTTTATTACTATTAATGCATGATTATTCAATAAATATAAGTTGTTAAACGCTGCTGTATGTTTTTATAAACTGCTGTTTGTAGAAAATGCAACACCATGAAGGAATCATCAGAATCAAATGAAATTCGCAGCAAATGTCAATTATAGGATATTATGCAAATTAATAAAGTTTCAGAGCCATCGCGCGTGCGCGGCGCGCGCAGCACCCTCTGAATTGATGCTGAAAGCGTATAAATAAAGTGCTGTAGCGGGACG
Organism: Nephila pilipes; assembly: GCA_019974015.1. Classification (NCBI taxonomy): domain Eukaryota; kingdom Metazoa; phylum Arthropoda; class Arachnida; order Araneae; family Nephilidae; genus Nephila; species Nephila pilipes. The sequence goes on from BMAW01089911.1 coordinate 13,417, forward strand.
TTGAAAAAAGTCTATGATTATTTGTTAGTGGCAAACGTTTAGTGAGACCTGAGTATGCCTCCACGACGGAAGAATAAGAAATTCAAGCAACTTACGGAGTTTGAACGAGGGAGGATAATCGGCCTTCGAGAAGGAGGATTTTCCTATCGCGCAATAGCAGCTCGTATGGAGCGGAACAGTTCCACAGTGATGCGAGTTTGGAAGCAGTGGACCGACGAGCACCAAACAACTCGAAAAACAGGCACTGGACGACAGAAGGTGACGTCAGAGCGCGATGATCGACACCTGCTCCGCATGGCGGTGAATGATCGCACAGCTTCCTCCAGGCAGCTGGCAGCACGTTGGTCTACTGCTACAGGTGTACAATTGTCGGCTTCGTCAATTCGTCGTCGTCTGCTGCGCCGTGGATTGCGTGCAAGGGTGCCTTTATACAGGATTCCCCTCACGGCGAATCATCGACGGCTGCGTCGGCAGTGGGCTCTTGAGCACAGAGACAGGCGAGCTGATTGGCACCAAGTTGTCTTTTCAGATGAATCACGCTTCAATTTGTGGACCCATGATGGCCGTGTTCGTGTTAGACGTTATGCCGGTCAACGCTGCCTTCCTGAGTGTATTATTGAACGACATAGTGGTCGAACACCCGGAGTTATGGTCTGGGGTGCGATTTCGTATCATGGACGATCCAATTTGATACGAATTGAGGGTAATCTCAATAGCAACAGGTACGTCCGTGAAGTGCTACAGCCCGAAGTCGTTCCTTTCCTTCAAGGCATCCCTGGAGCTATCTTTCAGCAGGATAATGCACGCCCACATGTTGCGCGGACTGTTCGAGACTTCTGTTCAGCACAACGCATGCAACTTCTTCCTTGGCCTGCTTATTCACCGGATATGTCGCCTATTGAGCACGTGTGGGATATGGTTGGTCGGCGTCTCGCTAGTGATCCGCGTCCTGCAATTTCCAAAGACGAACTTTGGTTGCGCATACAAGCGATATGGAATTCTCTTCCTCAAGCAGATATTCAACATCTGTTTGACTCCATGCCACGTCGTATAGCAGCACTTATTGCAGCGCATGGTGGCTGCACCAAATACTGATTTCGGACGCTTAATTTGTTTCTTTTGTTTTGAAAATTTCATCATTTATTTGTATCAGTACAAGTCGCTTCTGCATTAAATTTCATTTGATTCTGATGATTCTTTCATGGTGTTGCATTTTCTACAAACATCAGTATATAATAAATGACAGTTTTTTACATCTCTAAAACAAAAATAATTTCTTGTAGAATGACTATAAGAAAATTTTTTGAGCTATATCAGAACAATCAATATATTAAAAAGAGAAGTTCCAAAATTCTTAAAGAAAACAAAAATAATTATATTCAACAGTCTTCATGACACATAATAACTCCATTCTTGTTTCTTAAAATGTAAAAAACACAAAATTGTATTTCTTCTCAGCACACTGTATTGTTCATTAGAAGTTACTCAAAACGAGAAGAAAACTTCTGAAATAATAAATTTCTACAATTTCATAAATCGATGTCGTAGATCAGATGGCAAGAAAATATTCCTTGAAATCTGCATCTAAGCTTTGGCTTATGCATGTTGATTTCAATTTATTAGATCTAGCAGTGATTAATGCAAGTGTAGTTTTTTAAAGAGATAAAAAGTTCTAATCTCCGCAGAATAGACCTTATTCTAAAATCAGCAGAGGAACTATGAATGAAATATATTGCAAAAGAACCGGAAGTTATTCATCCACGTACTACATCAGAACTTTCAAAGAAGCAAAAGCGTTGCCAGGTAAAGCAATGGAAAGACAATAAAACTAATGTTATGTGTGGAAAATGTTCCAAATGGTTGTTTGGATTATGCACAGCAAAAAAAAAAAAAAAAAAATAAATAAATAAAGATTATAGCATAAAGTGGGAAATTTTTCTAGAAGTATTAATATAATGTAAGTAAAATGTGATGCATATTTTGTTTTTATTGTGATTAATTTCTTATGATCTGTAGGAATTATAAGATTTAAATTAATTAATATATATGTTATTTAAAAGATTCTTTAACATTTCATATTAAGAAATCTATCAAAATCTTGGAGTATATATTTATATATATAATTTGTAGTTGGAAATTTAATTTTTTATGATTATTTCTTATTATTTAAATTTCATATTATATAATATTCTAGAAGCTAAATGTTATAAATATTTATTTAAAAATCACTGTATTAATCATGAAATACTTTATTTTCCTTCTATATTATCATAAAAATTAAGAATAACATGAAAAAAGTCCATAAATCAGGTATGACCTATCCCGGTAGTTCTAGGTATACAAAAAATACGGTAATTCTAGTGTTAATTATACAGCTGATATCCACAACAGATACCTATAAAATGAAATAAGATAAATACAGACCATGCTCTAATAATAAGGTAATCCTAAATATTGCCCTAAATATTAAGGTAAAAATATGATATTATTTTATTTCTATTTAAACTTATTAGATTTCATTGATTTAGTAACTGTAGTCTTATATTTTCATATTGACAAAAGGTCTGAAAGGTCTTGATATACCAAAAATACGGTAATTCTAGGGTTAATCTCCTTAACAAAAAGGAATATTACTTTAATCAGCCCCTGTGTAAAATATAATATTAGAAAAATAAGTGTAATTGTTTTCCTCTCTCTCTTTCCCTCTATATACTTGGTGGTAACGAAACGAATTCTAGGACTTAATCCATTTAAAAAGGAAAATAAAAGGAAATAATCAACATAAAAATTTTAGACAGGAAGAAAATAATAACAATAATACATCTATTCTTACTCCTATAAATGCTTCATTAGTTCCTTCAGAAATCTCTATCGTGCAGCTTCTTAAGAAATTTACAAAATTATTTGTCTGCCACAGTATCAGATTCTTAATTTGAAAGATTTTACAATATTCTCAAGTCTTTCTACATTTTAAAACATCCGTCATTATAAGTATTACGGCTTAAACAGATCTTCAATTTCTAGATAGTTTGAGAACCATATACAATTCTTCTCACCTGAAGATTGAATACAGTTTCCGAGTACTATAATGAAAGCTTTCATCTGCCTTTTCAAAGCGAAAAATTAAAATAATTTGAATGAGGCCGTACAATTCTATGTCACCAATAAACACTATAAATCCAAACATCAATTCAAAATTGATTGGTTAAGTTCTGTACTGTTCATAATATTTTCTTAAAATTTTGTAATAAATTATGTATGTAATAAGAATTGCTTTTGTGAAATTGATTTTTTTTTCAGAATTAATTGGATAGTTATTTTGAGAGTATTTATTTGTGAAATGATAAATATTGAAATGAGTGTTAATGTCTTCATGATGTGATTTATTATAAATTTTAAAGTCATTCGTTTTAAAAATTTACTACGCGATCCTTTTCAAGAAATATTTACTTAATTAATAAATTTCCTTTGTTTTATTAATATTACTTGATACAAATATAATTATAAAAATTGAAAATTGTTAAGGGCTTAGAAAATACGTACAAGAGTATTTTTTTTTTATTTAGAATTTAATTTTTAATAGTTTTTTTGTTTAATTTTTAATTTGAAATGGGGTATAAAAACTACCATGTCACATTATATATATTATTTATTAATATTTATAACATAACGTTTGTTTAAACATCTTTGATGTCTTATAGTAATAATAATCAATTAAGAATCGGATGAAAGTAATGTTTTGTTTGAAATAAAAATCTTGACTAACAAAATTAAATGGAAAACTATATTTGTATAAATTTTTCGTTTAAATAAAGTTGTAAGAACGTAAAAAATGAAGAATGTCTTGTTTGTATGAGTTTCCTTTCGATAATTAACTTTATGAGAAAATAATAAGTAAATATGTAAATGAAATATATATATAAATATATATATATATATATATATATATATATATATATATATATATATAAACAATTAATTGTCGATTCCCATTCTTTGATTTCTTGGGACGAATTCTATTTCAGATTGTCTGCGAAATAATATAAGATAAATGCGAATAAAAAGACATATAGCCAAAATAAAGTGAACTGAATCAGGTTTGGGTTTACGAACAAATATGATTCGGTTTGTTAAGATCTGACAATGAGACTTTTATGAACGAAATATATTCAAATTCGAAAAAAATTCAATGAAAATCATTAAGAATTCATGTCGAATAGATTTAAACTTTTTATTAATGTTTTAACTTTGGGAAAAATTACTGCTTGTGTTTGATAATACAATATATATGCATGAGTTGTAATACATTATGTTTTGTGAGATTCATTTTTTTAAAAATGAATGGTGATATTATTAAAAGTTGATTAAATAATTGATAAGTTAATCATTAAATACATGATGTCAGTTTGCTATATTCAAGAATGTTCTTACATGCAATATTGCACAACCAACAACTTTAAATTGGTTAAGATATCATTATCATACTACCAAAAATTGTGTTAAAATTCTTAAGCGTATTCGACTCAAATGGTTTAATTTAAAATACGTTTTAAAACACAGCAGTATTTCTCTCGTTGAAATTTAGGTGTTTGTTTGTAAGCATTATGTCTCAAATTTTGTAGGGGTTACACATTTTTATTAACATTTTACTAAAAATATTGCAATACTTTCTAAAATTATTTTTATGAAAATATAAAAGCAAGCTTGTGAAGTTGATACATCATTTTGGACATTTTAAATTATTGTTTATAGAGGTGATTTTCTAACTGCAGCCCATTTCGCTTTATAAATAGAGATTTATCTTAAAGATAGTAATTAATATTTCAATTAATTTGCCAGAGTGTATCATTGGAAGACGCCCAGGAGTGTATACTTACGGACAATCCACGTTATTAAATTATTTTTAAGCCCTCAACCAATCTTTTCCCGATTAACTTTTAAATCGAGAGCAATCTTTCTATTAATCACATGTCTTTACTATAAAGCCTCACGTTTCGGTGACCATATTTCTCTTATCTGCTGTATTTGCTTATGCGTATGCTTATGCAGTATTATTTCTGTGTATAGATTAATTAATTCAAATACAATGATATTGAAATCATTGAATTAAAAGAATAGACATGAAACCCTTTGAATAATTTACTTAAGAAAGATTTTCTCTTTACTCGTTCCTTTTCTCGTTAATATATATATATATATATGAAGAAAAAATCAGTATAATTAACTAAATATCACATCTTAAGCAAATTAATTGTATCGATAATAATCTCACTGCGTTAATGTCTAGGCAGCTGCATAATTAGAGAAATCATTAAATATTTAAAGCAAAATTAATATAACTCTTATAACAATATTACGATCAATTAAGCAAACTAATATTCAAACTTATAAAAAAACTATTTAGTGACTGAATAATTATAAGAGAAAGTCCAGTAAATGGAAAGCAAAAATTTAGAATAATGCAAACAATGTAATTAATATTGTTTGGAATAGAATAATGTATGTTTGTAACATTATTACTGATGAAACCATCACACTTCAGTGAACTGCATTAGAATAAAATATTGTAGTAAACCAATATACTCAGCGAAGTTCAGAAAAT